>PISX010001952.1:0-175738 GCA_004024625.1 Mellivora capensis | reverse complement strand
CTCTGGAGTTCCGCTGCTCTCCTTGTTAACTGAACTTGGTCTTGGCTGGATTTCCTTTGATCTTCTGGGGGAGGGGCCTGTTGTAGTGATTCTCAAGTGTCTTTGCCCGAGGCAGAGCTGCACCGCCCTTACCAGGGGCTGGGCTAAGTAATCCGCTCGGTTTCGCTTTCGGGAGCTTTTGTTCCCTGAGCGCTTTCCGAAGAGTCCAGAGGACGGGAATGAAAATGGCAACCTCCTAGTCTCCGGCCCGGAAGAGCTGAGATTCGGGGCTCCACTCCTCAGAGAAAAGTCCCGGCTACTCCCATCTCCCACGCCCCTGGCCGTTTTCCGAGCTCACCCAGCCTGCGACCGGTCCAAGGTAACCCCGAGCTGAGAGCTCACTCCTCGGCTCCGTCTCTGTCGCCGGCTCCCCACTCCGATACCTGCTAGCTCTGCGACACTCAGACACCCCCGCTCCTTCTGTGACCCTGCGGGACCTGAGGCCACGCTGACCCCGTGTGGGCTTCACCCCGGTTTAGCCTCTGGAGCGATGTCCCTCCGTGGAGCAGACTTTTAAAAGTCCCGATTTAGTGCTCCGTTGCTCCGCCGCTTGCCGGAAGCCCGCCCCTCCCCCGCGGTCTATCCTCCCGTCGCTTTTGATTCACTTCTCCGCCAGTCCTACCTTCCAGAAAGTGGCTGATTTTCTGTTTCTAGAATTGCTGTTCTTCCTCTCTTCGATCTCCCGTTGGATTTGTAGGTGTTCGCAATGGTTTGATAAGCTATCTAGCTGATCTCCTGCTACCTGATGTCTCAGCTGCTACTTCTCCGCCATCTTGACCGCAATCCGATAACTGATATTCTTACAGGATAAACCAATGAAATTTTGCCTAGTCAGCAAAGACTTCAAGTACATATGGAGGTGTTGGATGGAAGAGGAATTATATATGTTCTATATACTCATACTTGCTGGGTGTGAGAAGGCCAGGGTCAGAAGGCCAATTTCAATGCAATAGAATACAGTGGCATGGATTGTCTTAGGAAATGGTAAATGCCCTATTACTTGGAAATGTTCAAACTTGAACTCAGCCCTTGAGATGCGAGCTTTACATGGAAAGTTGGAGTTTAAAAGATGACTTTGGAGTTTTTTCCAACCCTGACCTTTCCAATGTAAAATTGATTGGTTATTGAGCCAAATCTTCATGCCTTTACACTTATATAGTTCAAAATATGGTAAATTTGAACAAACTTTTCTCATGTGAATCATGCAATAAAAAAATCAGACTTATATTCTCTTGCCCCTCCTAATTCAAAGTTAGGATATGTATTTTACTCACTGGTTTCTTTAAACTGAGACACAAACCAACACTTGACCTATGAATGCAAATTACCCTTTCCTTTCTCCCCACCACCTCTTTGTATTTTTTCTTGGAATTTTTCCCCTCCTTTTAATACAAGGATGGTGTAAGGATGAACAAAGAGACTACAAAATGTCTTCTGTAGACTCTTCTTAACTCCCAGAAGACCTGAGGTCTTTGTTTTCTTTAAGTGAAATTCTAAGGGACAGTTAGATGAGATACAAATGTCTCAAATGTTTTCCAAATAAAATACAGCACTTAAAGTTGAACAGTCTTTGGATATTCATTTTATTAATCTTATTTTGCCTCTTCATTCATCTGTCTGGGTTCCATATTTAGAATGACCTTCCTGTGACCAGAAAGACCACAATTTAGAAAAGGAGGATTTCAGTGAGATCTTCGTGCACCTTACTGTAGAACTATCATAGTTTCACAAGTGATTAAGAGAACTACCATTAATGGAGGAGTTCTTGAATATTGCATAGCAATTATTCCTTTTTAAAATAAAATTTCTGAGAAATGCAAAGCAAATTTATTCCCATAAATGAAACTGCTGTTCCTGTTGGCACACTGTCTCTTCTAGCAATAATATGTTTAGAAAGACACTGAACTGACTCACTTTTTTTCAAAGGTATTTATTTGAGAAAGGAGAGTGACAGACTTAGATATTCCTCCACAAAGTACCAAAAAGAAAGTGTCATTCTAAGGCATTGAAAACAGTGATATTACTTCAGCATGTAGGCGTCACTGGGTGACTTAGGACTGCCTAGCAACATGGGTCTTACCGAGAATCTTGACACCCTGGATCCTGCGGTGTTTCTTCTAAATAAAAGCTACTCTGCCTGAGTGGAGGGAGTAATTTCCTGATGCTCCTTTTCAAAATTCTTACCAATCTAACTTTTTCTTATTCCATATATGACACTTACAATACTGAAATTGCTTTATAAACAGTCTGCTGTCACTATCTGATGACTTGAAAGTAGAAGAAACACCCAGCAAGTTTCCTGACCATTTACTTCCATATGCTGTAATTTTAGAGGTCTCTTACATTCAAGATAGACAACTCTCATGCAAAAACATTAGGATTTTGAATGGGAAAATAAATGTTGATTTAAGATAAAAAGTGATCATTTTGTAGAAATTATTTTAGAAATTATTTAAAATCTTGGACAAATACAAGTTCAGAAACCAGTCACTTGCTTAAAATGTTTCATTAAAATAGCACTTTGTTTTAGGTGATGGTTTGATACATACCAGTCTCTGTGTTTGGTTGGAATTAAGACTTGGGCATATGTATGGATTTTTAACTTTTGACTCAGTTTCCATAAGCCAAAAAGTGTACGTTTTTTTTCTGTTACTTTGTCATTAGAGAAGATTTTGGATTTGGTAGTTCAGTACGCTAAGGAAGTTAGAGTTACATAAATGAGTTAACTTTATTGTGTTCCAGAGTCTTGAACTGCAGTGTTATTGAGTCAGTCTTGCAAATAAACCCCTTTGGCCATAAGGAGGATCAGTTGAGAGAATGAATGAGAAACTCAATGCATTTTTAAATTTTTTTTTAGAGAGAGAGAGAGAAAGGGAGAGCAAGGGTGGGGAGCAAGTAGAGGGAGCAAGTAGAGGGAGAAGGAGAGAGAGAATCTTAACCAGGCTCCGCTCTCAGCACTGAGCTCAATGCTGGGCTTAATCTCACACCCTGAGATCATGACCTGAGTCGAAATCAAGAGTTGGAGCTTAACTGACTGAGCCACCTAGGCACCCCTAGAATGCCTTTTTAATGATATAAAACCAAATACAGAACCCTTCAATAACTACCTGTCTAAATAGAATCACAAAACATTTACAATTTAGAATTTAGAATGCATTACCCTGTTAATACATAACAATAGATAATCTATTAGTCAGATATCCTTAAGGAATAGCTCTTGAAAACACAATATTGACTTGGAAAAAAACCAACACATTATTATTCATCCTCTATAATCTTCTCTTTAATTCGAGTTGAAAAACGCTTTGCTGAAAATGCTCCCTTTCCCTGTCGCCCTGCTGCTGTTGTGTATGGGACCTTATAATTCCATGGTTTCAATTCACCTCTACTGGGCCTGTCTTATATATTATCAAATAATATACTTTTTTTTTTTACATGTCATCATTATTAGATTGGGAACATCTTAATAATTAGACTAGAAACTCCAAGAGGAAAGAAAAAAAAAAAAAAAGAAAAAGAAACCCCAAGAGGATAAGAACTTCCTAAATTATTCATGGATGTTTTCGTAGGACCTGGTGTATAAGGCACTAAATAAATTTTTGTTGACTAAAGGAAAGAAAGCTTGTCTTACTGTCTGTTCTCCGTTTGGCAGGATGTTTGGAATATAATAGGTACTCAATGTTGAATAGATTTTCCAATAATAAACTTTTCAACATCATAAAATGTAGGACTAAACCAGAAAACAGTTTCTAGTTACGGAACTGATCATTAGTTTCTAATTACCAGATTAGGAATAAAAATGCAATTCAATTAACTTTTATTCTTTTACTTTTGCTTTGATAATTTCTAAAACCTAAACAGAATTATCAAGATCACTAGTTAAAAGGAGTCTTTATAATAAAATCATTGTTATCTCCTCACAAATTACTTATTCAGAGCAAAAACAGAACTACACAGTAGAGAAACTGAATAGCCACTTAAGCCAGTGATGAAGATGGATATCAAACAGGCATTACATGGCTCTGGTTTTGATACTTGGAGGAAGACACTACATTCCTTATGCTGTATTCTATTCAAAAAAATGTAAGACCTCCATCTAATCATGAAGAAACATTAGACAAACCCCAGTAGACTCCTTCTCTAAAACAACGGGCCTGTATTTGTCAAAACATCATTGTCATGAAAGACAAAGACTGAAGAACTGTTCCAAGTTGAAGGGAAGTAGAGAGTTATAACTAATGCAATTTGTGATTCTGGATTGGGCTTTATATTGGACCAAATAAAAACTATCCATACGAGGCATTATCAGAATAACTGACACAGTAATAATAATATATATAATATATGGTAACAACAATAATAAACTGTAGATGAAATAAAAGTACAGTGGGCCCTTGAGCAATGCCAAGAGTTAGGGGTGCTGATGTCCCCTCCAGCCCACAGTTAAAAATCCACATACAACTTTTGACTCCCCCAAACTTTACTAATAATTGACCAGAAGCCTTGCCAATAACATAAACTGTCAATTAACACATATTTTGTGTATCATATGTATCATATACTGTCTTTTTACAATAAAGTAAGCTAAAGAAAAAAATGTTAAAATCATAAGGGAAAATATATTCACAGTACTGTATTCTGTTTATTGAAAAAATTCATGTTTAAGTGGATCCGTGTAGTTTAAACCTGTGTGGTTTTGAGGGTCAACTGTATTGTATTAAATCACATTTGTTTGTTTGCTTGTTTTGTTTTTTAAGTAGGCTCTGTGCCCAAAGTAGAGCTCTAACTCCAGACTCCAAGATCGAGAGTCCACATGCTCCACCTACTGGGCCAGCCAGGTGCCCCAAATCATGTTTAATCAAATCTAATCAAAGCAAATCAAATCAATGTCAAATTTCCTGAATTTTATAACTGTACTGTGGTTATGTAGGATAATATCCTTGCTTCTAGAAAATACACACTGACGTAATAAGGGAAGAAGGGCCACAGTGTATGCAACCTACTCTAAAATGGTTCAAAAATCAAACATGCATATGGAGAGAGAAAATAGGACAAAATAGGACAAAAAATTAAAAATTAAATTTGGGGTTATTTCAAAATTAAAAGTAAAAAAAAAAAATCCAAGCAAAAAATACACCTCAAAAAAAAAAAAAAGTCATGGTTTTACATGATGGATGGTTAGTAGTTTCATGTATCTAACTGTGGTATATATTCTACAGCATTGCCGACTCTATATGCTAATGGTTCCTTTGTCTTTGTATGTGTGACTGTTCTCTACATTGGAAATGAGTGTCCCATTAGGCCAGGAGCCTGAGTAAACTAAACTCCTAAAAATGATTTTTCCCACTAAATTTTTCTTAATGTATTTACTGCTAATTCAGTCACTCAGGCTCATCCAGTAACTTTTAATGGTTGCCTATTATGTGACAGTAGTGTGCTAGATGATGGCAAAACAAAGAGGAGTAAGTTATGGTCTGTGTTCTTGACGAATTCTGGTTGATGGGAGAGTCAGATATTTGATTAGAATGGTGTACTACGGGAGAAGGAAGTTGGAGAGATTATTTGTCGTAGGAGCTGATTTCATAGGAGTGATGTCTGAAGTGGATCTTGAAGGATGAGTATGAGTTTTCTAGATGAAGGGCAACGGTATTTCCAGCATGAGGAATAGCACGTGCAAAGGCATAAAACCTTGAAAAGTTCAATAATCATTTCTAACTTCTAAGATGTGGTTCAGAGACATGAAAATGGAGGTCAGCTACTTTAAAAGATATTTTTATTGTGAAATGTTATACACATTCATAAAAGTGCATAAAACATATCAGCTTACTGAATTATAAAGCAAATATACACGTAAGGATCACTGAGCTCAACATCTATAAAATGGCCAGTGATTCCCTAATTGTTACTGTTTCATTCAGTTCCACATGCCAACCTACTCCTTCCTGAAAAGGTAACCATTATTCTATTTTAATAGTTGCTTTAACAAATGGATACACCCTGGTAACCGACACCTCTATCATCTCTTTCTAAAATTCCCTTGTGACCCACACTCCTTCCCCACTCAGTTTAACTACTTTTTGCTTTGTTAGTTTTTGAAAAGGGCGAGAAATCCTTAGAGAATAAAGTTCTGAAGTTGTGGGAGGGCCAGGTATAATGGGTATTTATTATATACCTGTACTGTGTTCCAGATCCTGCTGGATGCTTTATTCATTAACCAGTTTCTCACTGCTGAAAATAGCATACAGCTGAGAAAACCGAGGCTCAGAAGAGGTTCTTACTTGCCTAGAGACACAAAACCCATGATTGATGGAGATAGGACTAACATCCAGACTTTTCTGACCCCAAAATGTACATTGGTTTTATGCTTTTTGTTAAGATTTGATTTCTTCATGTAAAAAATTGTGAGTCAACAGATTTCCAGAGATTTCTTTGAACATAATTCTATTGATAGTGTGGAATAATTGAGAGAGGGAAAGAAGGGTAGTAGGGAGACCATGGAAGTGATTATGGCATAAAAGTTATTATGGCAATGGTTCAGAGATGAGGTTTTAGACTAGAAGATTGATGGTGCATATGGAGAGAGGAAATTATTTTCTCGAACTTTCTGAGGTATAGCCAATTTTTTAATGATGGTAGGTTAGATGTTGGGGATAAGTGAGATGAGAAACCTGTATACAGGTAACGTCCATTACTTTGCATCTGTGCCAATGCTCTTGTCTTTAACTCTAAGACTTCTGTCCTGAAAGCCTAAATGTATAGGAACACCTCAGGTTAAAATTTGAAAGAGAAAGAACAGTTTGGTAAGAAGTTCAGTTTTGGTCCTGCTAATTTTGAGATACCTGGAGAAAGTCAAGATGGTCTGTCTCATGAGTAGTTAAGAGTTTAGAGGCTCCAGAGACAGGTCTGACCTGGACATACTATTTTAGTAATAATTAGAATATATGTAACTTGAGGCACAGGACCTGGACTCAGACCTGTATTTAAATCTTGGCTCAGACAGTAATTAATACAGACTTATGAACAAACTCCCTTATAACAAAAACATTAAAAAAATGAAATTCATGTTATCTGAAATGCATTTGAGTGGAAGACTTGTCAAGGATGGTTTGGTGCATATGGCAGTGTGGTGCATGCACTGTGTCACCTGGCAAGACCTAAGTGTGCCTTAACACTGGGAATGAAAGATAAAGTTCACGTCAGGGGTTTTCTGGTAGGCAACTTATCTCCAGGGCAGCACCCAAGTACAACCTACTCCTTACTCTCCTTAAACACCGTAGGGAATGCATTATCTTTTTTCATATTATGTTGCTTGTATGATACTTAAGTGTTAAATTCTTTATAGTTGATAACAGATCGACAGTTTAATATTTGATCCCAGACAAGGTGAGTCTTAATCACTGATTTATAGAATTTGAGAGTATGTAAAATGGTTTTAAAGCACTATTTCTAATGGTTTCTTATGCAGCAATAATAAATGTGTATGTGTATGTGTGTGTATATTTATGGTAGTATTTTCCTGCCTTGAAGATGACAAAATAATTTTAAACCATAAAATAATCTTAGGTTAATCATTAGGATGTACTTCCGGACTTTAAGGATCAAAAGGTTCCCTAAAGCCATAATAATGTGTCACCTAGGTTGCTGCAGTGTATAATGAAGGGAAGACATAATTTTTCTGGGATGATTTGTGCAGTGTTTTTAGAGGTAGGATGATAATTCTAGATGATGCCCAAAGTCTAAGCTCTAGAGCCCTATGAAATTTCAATTAAGTTCTTGTGACTTAACAACTCCATAAACTTTGACATAGAATTTTAATACCTTTCACAAATGACAGGATCTACTAGCTCATCTTTCAAATATAGTATGATCCAAAACGGTTATGGTACAAAGTAGGCGACATAGTATAGGCAATACAGGGTAATGGCTAAGGTCATGAGTCTCAGAGCCATTCTGCTTGGGTTCAAAAGCTGGCTCGGTTGCCTATCAGCTGTATGTTTCAGGTAACCTTGGGGAGTTATCTAACCTATTTCTGCCTCAGTTTCCCATTCCCTGTAGAATGGATTGAATTGTTAATAGGATTAAATGAGTTATCTTGAGCTTAAAACGTATTACTCAATACATGTCAGATACTAGTATTGTTATAGAAGGGAAGGATCTAGGTATTAGTCCTAGTTCTGTTACATTGTGACCTTTAGCATATCAGCTAACCTCTCTGGATTTCAGTTTTCTCATTTATAAAGTAAGGTTTACTCGATACTTTCCATGGTTTCATCTTTAAAATTCTGGTTCAGTATTCAATATCTGTTTTACCCACACAGATGTTCAATCTTGTCTATACTTCTAATTTCTCAAAAACTGTTTAAAATTCATTCTATTGGCAAGCAATTTTGGGGACCGTCTAGTACCTACCACTCTAGTATAAAGACTGTTGCATTTACTCAGGAAGCTAACCATTTTTTTACTCATATGTGGCTAGCAAACATTTATAATTCACATATCTGAAGCAATGCCTTTTCACATTTATGGAAAGTGTATGTTCATTTTTTAACCTGCCTTAAATAAATGTGCTTATAAAAGAAGGAAAAGTTCCTCTGGAAATGAATATTTCACTCAAATTTTACCAAAGATCTCCAGTGTTAAATAAAAATTACCTGTAACTCCACTGTTAAGGCGTCACATTAAATTTTTTCGATACGCTTAAACATACTGCATACCATTAAATATTAACAAAATGATTTTTCTTGGTTACATAACAAATACCATCACGTGGACATACCATAATATTTTACCTTACAGGTAGGTTTTGGCATTACATTTTAGTTTGATGTTGTATGACTCCTCTTGACAATGGGACAGAAAAAAAATGATCAACCATACCGCGTATGTGACAGGTGTGTAGAATGCACAGTACTGCAGTTCCCTTAAAAAAAATGGATTACTTGGACCACTCTTCCTTTTCCTGTCACACAAGCTGCTACAAGCCCCCCAAGACCTATGTAAATGTTCCATTCAGTATTTTTACAATAACGAGTTTATCAATTACTGGACCTACCACAAACTTTGCTATGAATTTTGTAAACAGATTTCAGTCCCTCGTTTGCTCTTCCAAAATACACACAGAACCTACCTACCATTGAACTGCTCTTTCAGGACCCCGAAAACGGACAATTCAAGCTACACAACTGCGGAGATTTTTCAGTGCATCTTTCGGCGGGAGAAGATAAAACAAAGCTTAAGGGCTTTTTCTCCCTTAAAATTTCCCGACCGACAGTGGACACGTATTTGCTTGTAGAACAAAAACTCCGTTCTGGGAGTTGAGGAGGGGGCTCCCCTGCCCCAAGGGGCGACCGCACGGGTTTGCGGAATTTGACAGACGACCGCGATCTTCGGGGATTTTCCAAGCCGGACGCGGGCACCGAACAGGAGGGAAAGTGCGTTCTGCCCACGTGACCCACCTTCTACGCCTTCAGGTTCAGAAGCCGGGGTCGAGGCAATCAATTCCGATCCTCCACCAGCTTCTTCCCAAAGACCTGACGAAAACCCCAAAGCGCTGAGAGGCACACTTCAAAAATTCTCGGGTGAAAAAACAAAAACAACAACAAAAAAAATCGACCTTTACCGTAAGCGTGCTGACAACCTTTTCGGAATCACCACTACCTACGGCTCACCCATTTGCCGAGCCTCTTCCTACAGCTCATTCCCGTGCTTTTCCAACCCTCCGTTCGGTTCCAACGCAAGGAGAAAAGCAACAGTTTGCTTGCCCATCAGCCCGTCTCCCAGGCACCAACAGCCCGGGGCTTCGGCTCTCCGTCGGCCCGCGGGAGGACGCGCGGACGAGTGGCCGGCCCGAGACCCCCGGGTCGCGGCCCCAGCGCCACCGGCCAAGGTTCCCTCTCTCCGCCCGGCCGCGGAGCGTCGCCTCCCCACAAGCCCGGGCGCCCGCCGGGACGCATGCGCGCGGCGCTCCCGGGCGTGCCGGCCACACTCCCCCCACCCACTCCGAGAGCTTGTCACTTCCTGCCCTCGCCCCATCTCCGTCCGGGGTCAGTCAGTCGCTCCCGGTCGCTGCGGGAGAGTCTCTGCTTCCCCCTTCCTACCCGCTCCGCGGCGGTAGCTCAGGCTCTTCGGGGAGGGGGAGACAGAGAAAGAGAGAGACGGACTTAATAAAGTTTCCTGAAACAACAACTACTAGCAAAAGAGGCCCAAGGTGGGGGGGAACCCCCATTCTTCCCCGCCCCTCTCCAAAAGCCTGAGGGACCGTTGCAGGTGGAGCGGCGTTGGGGGCGGGGGGCGGGGAGCCGGGCTCCGGCGGCAGCCGTTGCCCCGGCGAGGGGCGCCCAGGTCCTGCCCGCTCCGGTTCCGGCTCCTTCGGTGGCGACGGCGGCTTCTGCGGGGCGGTTCCTCCTGTCAACTGCCTGCGCCCGCGCACCGCCCGCCCGCCCGCCCAGCTCCACAGCGCGGAGGGACGCCGTGAGCTGCCGCCGCCGTCGCCGTCGCCTCGGGCCGCGGAGGGACGTGGTGAGCTGTGGCGCTTCCGCGTCAGCGCCGGCGGGGACTCTTTGGGAGCGCGTCGGGCCCGAACCCCGGTTCCCTTCGCGTGGTCCGCCGAGGCTGCGCCAGGTGGGGCCCGAAGCCGCCTCCCACGCCAGGCTGTCCCCGCGGCTGCCCGGCCTGCCTTCCTTCCTTCCGCCTGCCCGCCGGCCCGCCCTAGGAGTTAAGTAAGTTGGGCGCACTTGGTTACGGGGACGGGGGCTCCACCGCGGAGACCCCAACGCACGTGCGTGGCGGGAGGGCGCGGCGTGGGCCGGCCGCCGGCGGGAGCCGCACCTCGACCGGTCCTGTTGCCGCGCCCGCCGCTCCTCGGGCCCCGGCGCTGGCCGTGCCCACCGCGCTCCGCGCCTCTGTCTCCGCGCGCGCCCGCCCGGGCCGGCGAGGCCGCTGCCGCCCGCGCAGCCGCCCAGGCCCTCGCCTTGCGCTGCGCGCCCCAGGCTGCGTTTCCGGGTAGGGTGCTGAACCTGTGCGGGAGATGGGGCTGGAGAAGCCTTCGTGCGTTTTTCTCTTCTAGGTTCTAGAAGAAGGTACGGGTACCGTGGAGGGAGAACGGAGCGCGGGTGGAGGGAGCGTATGTGGAAAATAGAGCCAGAGGCCCCCCAGGAAGTTCAGGGTGAGTGACGGGTTTGTGCTTCTTTCCACAGCCAAGCCGCAATGAAGAGCTTCTTACAGTGAAAGGAAAGTAGGTCTCGCCCACTGAAAATGCCTTTAAGGGACAAATACTGTCAGACTGACCACCATCATCACGGATGCTGTGAACCAGGTATATTCCCTTCCCCTCCAGTTACTTTGCCCTCCGTCACAGCTACTCTGCCTTGTTTCCTTCCAGTTTTCTTTTCCTCCTGCCCAAGAAGTCATGTCTCAGTAAGCAGGCTGTAATTTTCCCCAGTATAAAACTAGTTATGAAGCTAAAAGCTTGTATAAACAAGAGGTCTCCTCTGCCTGATCCCTTAAAAAAAGTACTGCAAGTGTCACCTTAAATCTTTTCCACAAGATCAATCACTCAGTTCCTTTTCCTTCTTTTGAGGCAGGCTGCAGTTTGTAGTATTTCCCCCGTGTCCTTTGAATGTTTAGAACTGAAGACAGAGGAGAAAATAGGTAGCAGAATAGTAGCATGTCTTTGTGAAAGGGGATTCATTTACGCTTTTAAAAATTAAGTTTCTTACGCATGTTCACCAGGGTTTAGCGGTTAAAGCCTAAAAGTGAGTGTAGTTGGGCTAAAAAAGTTTGTTAAACTCAGCTTGTTGGAAGAATCAGGTTTTGCTGACTGCAACCTTTAAAAAATTTCTTGCGCAGAATATACTGTATTGCAAAATAAAAAATATGGTTATTTAGGTAGAGTACATAAGTATTTTTAGGGTAGTTTATTCAGTAGAACTGTTTTTAGTTGGATTTATGGGATGAAAAAGTTCCTTTTTCAAGTCTCTTGAAGAATATTAGAAGACTAATTTGATTAAATGTGGTATGTAAACTTGAGTTTTCTAGTTATTAGAAGTTTGATATGTTTTGTCAGAAACATTTAGAGGTACAAGTTAAAAGGGAATCATTGAGTACATATGTCACTAAACCAAACAAAGGCTATTCTAGTTTAAAGGCAGGTGTTTATCATTATTTTTGACCTAAAAGTTATTAGGACTCTTTATGCTTTTGCTTGTTTTTTTGTTGGAGTATTTTAACTGCTTTAGTGTACTTGGTTCTGTCCCAGTGGAGTTCAGGTAGAGGACTTTTTTGACTAATGGGAAAAAATGGCAGTGGTAAAGAGGAAGAACTCCCATTCTCAGAAAACGTTGGTATACATGTACTATGGCCCTGTCCCCCCCCCCCCCCCTGCTTATTGGAAATCAGTAATAACTTACCTCTGCTAATAATATAGTCCCAGGATGGGATCCAGTTTGTGTTCAACTGCCCCTGACCTATCTCAGCACCCCTTCATACTGCACATTTTGTGTATTTTATTGTCATTTATATTTTATCAAATATTGAGTGGAATTTGTTGGTTTTGAAGTAGAAGGCTGTGAATGCCTTTTATACTTGTAGTTCACTGATCTTTTATTCCAGTTTTTTTTTTTTTTTTTTTGAGAACATTTCAAGTCATTTAAGTTGAATTGGTTATTGAAATCATTTTAAATAAAACCTTTTACTTAGGAAGAAGTTTATGTGGTCATTTATTTCTTTATTTCTTCGACACATTATTATTGAGTACCTGTTAGGTGCTAGGCACTGTCCAAGGCGATGTGCATGTAAGTGGTGAACAAAAAAGATAATGTCATTTCCTCATAGAACTTTTGAGTGGGAAGAAATAGATACAGACAAGTAATTAAATAATTTGTGACCATACCTTATTTGGTGTATTCTGATAAAGTTTTCTAGAGACTTTAATGTCTTTTTCAGGATGATTTTCAGAGTTGAACTTTTTAATATGTATTGGAACTTCTTTGGTTTTTTTCCTTCCCTCATTAACAAGAAATCATCTAAGTTGAATTAATTTTAAAAAATTAAACTTTCTTTTGCCAGAAACGTTTTGAATGCAGTTTATTTTTCAGACTACCAGGTCATAAGTAGTTGTGATTCTTTGCTTTCTTAGCTACATTAAACACTTTCTGAAGAGTAGTTTGGTGGAAAGCTAGAAGTTTTGTTAACTTACAGGATAGTTAATTGTCATTATTTCAGAGGAAGGTAAGTGCTGTGTGGAAGATTTTTCCAGTACTGAAAGGAGTAGGTTACGATAGTTTTAAAAAGAGGATGCCTTCAGATGGAGGGAAGAAGATGACATGGTGTTTGAGAAGTTCTTTTAATGGGCAATCATCAGGGATCTAGCCTCTTTTAAAATTATGAATAGTGGGGCTGATCCCTGAGCAGTGTGTTCCTGAGGAGGCCTTAATAGGATGGGTCAATGTGTAGTGTAGTAGAAGGGTGGTGATATAAGTCTGTCAGTGTATGTAAAGTACTTTCTTATTTATGTTTTAAAAATGTTTCTTACAGAACTTTTTAGAATTCAAAGGTAGAGAGAATGGTTGTAAGCGTCAAAGGTAGAGAGAACCTGTTGTAAGCGTCACATAACATATCGCTACATGGACAATCTCTTTTTTTTTTTCCTCTGTTCTTCTTCACAGTTCCGTTTTCCGCTCTCCCACTGCTTCCCTGCCCTCTATTATTTGTAAGGAAATCCCAGACATCATAAGCAGAAAGTTATTTTAGGGGGCTTTTTTTAAGGTAGGAGAGACTATTACAAAAGTAGGTATTTGATTCTGGGAAGTGTGTTCTTGGAAGGATATAAAGACATACGTTAACTTCTGAGGGTTTGGGTGTTTTGATTAGAGGGAGATGATGGCTTTTTTCCTAATGGTTGTGTAAACTGATGGGATGATAGGATATAGGAGAGGAAACTTTTATAAAATACTAATATATAAAGTTTTTTAGGTTTTTGTTTGTTTTACAGTGGGAACTACACAGATCTGTATGCTTAGTGGATGTTTCCATGGATAACTAAGCTAACTCGGGGGTTATTTTGAATGGTGTCTCAGGATGTTGGTGTGTGTAGTGGTAGTAGTGTTCTGAAGGTGATTAGGTAACAAATTTTGCTGTAGTTTTGAAATCAGATGTTCTTTTGTGGAAATGGAAGCTGGTGTATTAAAGTTTTCTGTAGCATTTTTATTTATTAACTTATTTATTTTTATTAACATATAATGTATTATTAGCTCCAGGGGTACAGGTCTGTGAATCGTCAGGCTTACACACTTCACAGCACTCACCATAGCACATACCCTCCCCAGTGTCCATAACCCAACCACCCCCTGCAACCCTGTTTGTTTTGTGAGATTGAGTCTCTTATGGTTTGTCTCCCTCCCGATCCCATCTTGTTTCATTTTTTCCTTCCCTACTCCCCAAACCCCCTACTTTGCTTCTCAGATTCCTCATGTCAGGGAGATCATATGATAATTGTCTGTCTCTGATTGAATTATTTCATGGAGCATTTTTTAAATGAGGAAAGGGGACTCTGAGGACAAATTTCGATTTTTTCTCCATATCCCTCCCTTACTCAATAAAAAATTTTCCCTTTCTAGAATTTTTCTACTTATAGAGCCAAACCTTGATACTTTTAGTTCTTTATAACTGTATAGTTTCTACCCTCTTTTGTAGTTGTTATTTTTGTCAGTTGTTTTGTACAAATCATGAAAAGAGATCCATCTAATCCAAATAATGGTATCATCAGTCTATTTATAAACTTCTGTTATTGCATCTTTAAAGGGTTAAATTCTACTTCTTAGATTTTGGAAACAGTTTTTCAGTTTTTGATGTCAGAAAGCAATTGATTCGTACATGATGATGGCGGTGTTGGTGGTGGTGATAGGACATTTATTGAACACTTACTATATCCCAGGCTCTGTTTTAACTAGTTAACCTACATTAGCTCATTTAATCCTCATAGAACTCTATAATTTAGGTACTTTTATTAACCCCATTTTAGAGATGGGAAAGAGATCAGAGAGTTTAATTTGCTTTAGTTGTATCTAATAAATGTTAGAAAAATATTTCAGTGTAGTAAGTCCAGGTCTGTAGTCTTTGTATTTTTGATCGCTGTCAATGTCAGATGTTCTCAAAATGAGTTGTGGGTGTGTGCATCTTCTTAATTCTTTTAAAATACTCCTACATATCTCTTAAAATTGGGAAAGTTGTACTTAATAAAATGACTTGGTCCTGAGGTAGTTCTGTCCAACTTGTATACACCGAGGACAAGATTTGAAGCCTTAATGTAGAATCTAAGGCTGTGTCTATATACATAGCACAGTAGGCTTTAGCCCTTATCAGAAAGCCAAATGCTGCCCAAGACCAGGCCCTGAAGCAGTAGCAGCACACATTATTGAAGTAATCCTCCTTATTTTCCCACAGAGTGGATGATCCTAGGTTAAGATGGTAATAGTTGAGTAGAACATTATAACATATCGAAAAAAGTTAATTAAAATGGCCGGTTTTTCTCTACCAAAACCATATCTTTAGTATCTGATGGAAAACTGTTTTCCTTTTCAGTTACCTTTTTTCATATTATCATAATCTAATTTATTATATAATTATACTATGAATCTGAGAATTTTGGAAAGCAGACATGTGTATATGAAAATGAAAATTTTTATTTTTAAAGTGGAAATAGTATTTTTACTTATTATAAAAGAGTGTGTGTATGTGTGTGAGTGTGTTTTAACCTGCATACTTCTAAAAGCCCAGGCTCTGAAACACTAGCAAAGTGTGAGGCCGAAAATGAAAATCACCCCTGTAAAGTCCACCCTGACAGAACCCTTGTTTTGTTGGTATCTTGCTAGACTTTTTATGTTTATATTAGTGGCCATACATAAACACACATATACATTAAATTTCTTTCTGTATCTGTTGAAATATAAATATAAGTGAGATCATATTCTCTAACCTGTTTTTGTTGCTCAACAGTCTATTTTTGACAACCTTTATTGTTGGTATATGTAGATTTAGCTCATGCTTTCTAACAGCTGTGAAGGACTCTGGTGTAGGGCTGTTTCATAGTTTATTTAGCCTGGTTCCTATTGAGAGATTTTTAAGTTGTTTGAAATTTTTTCTCTATTATTTAGAGGCTGCAGTGAACATTCTTGAACATCTGTCATTGTGCACTTCACTAGTTCTTTCCCTAGGCAGTGGTTTTTGAGTTTTGCTCTCATAATTGTCCAGAGAGCTGTAGTAGATTGTCCAGAGGGTTCTGGAATGGTTTATGAGATGTGGCTAGGACATCGTCGCCCTAGAATTTTGATTAAATACAGAGGCTCCTCTTCAAGGGGAATAAAAAGGCAAACATGACGAATATGTAGTAAATACCAAAATAGTAAATCTTTGCATTTGAAGCCTTAAGTTTAAGGCTTAAATTAAGCCTTAAGTTTAAGCTTAAATTAAGCTTTAATTTAGCCTTGAGTTGAGAATAGTCTTATTTTTTTCCCATTATTTCATTGTGCCTTACAAAGATGATGGTGAAGTATATACGAACAAGTGTGATTATCATTAACATGATTGTAGCAAACTATTGTTTTTCTTCAATAGTAAATGATTTAAATAACCCTTTTTTTGTGGGGATTGGGGTGGGTGTTTGTCTTCCATGTAGTTTATATCCTGGAACCTGGAGATGCTCCTTTGTTACAGCAACCACTACAGACATCCAAATCTGGTATTCAACAAATAATTGAGTGCTTTCGATCAGGTATGAATGTCTTAGGATGTATTTTTCAATCTTCACATAATAGTTAAAAACTACGTAGAAATCCTTAGAATTAATTTTTTAAAAATATTAAAATGTGTACATTGGTTTTATAGAATATTTTTAATTGTCAGATTTTTAAAAAGTGGATGAATAAATATTGACTTGATTTAGATTCTTTTTCAGTACTATGTATTATAACTAATATAGAAATAAACAGTGTGGTTTAAAGAAATATATGTGGTATCTTTATTGGTAACATGCCTCTTCTCAACAATTTATTGTTAAATTTTCTGGCACATTTTTGTAAACCCTCAGTGGGCACTAGTAAATTATACTGGGTCTTTATAAGCATTGGCAGAATAGATTATTTATTCAGAATATCTGAGATGTCACTTGTTCTAGATTAATTACTTTATCATCTCTGTTTATGTGACTCACCTAACCCTTGAGTTTCAACATCTTTGATAGAGCACAAGACAGGAAAAATACATATTCCAGTCCCTGGTCTCTTTGGATACGTTTGTTTAGCTTCACTTTCTATTAGATCATTATAATAATTGCATGTATAAGAGGTATATTTGTGCAGTTGGAGTCCAGTGCTTTAAAATACATGTTGCTTACTACATATTCATGACTGAGAACTGTTAAAACTCCTTTCTCGGTGAGATCATAGGTTGTGATTCTTATGATCCACTTATCCACCTTTTGTAGATTTGGCTTCTCTGACATCGCAGACTGTTGAGTTAGATATAAATAAGCAAACACATGTGATTGATGGGACACTTAACTGATGGAAACTTAAGGGTTAGAATACCTTTTGTTATTATTCTAAAGCTTACTATTCTAATAAAAAATTTCTGATATTAATAGGAAAAGATAATTTGTATGTAACCAATTGTTTTGTATTGGTAAATGCTGTGAGGTGCTTATTTTTAAGTCATTGTAAAGAGAAATAACGTATTTGCCATATTTTAGGATCTAAGAAATAGATTGCTACTTAATATAAAATAAAAATTATTTTTGTTTCTGACTTCCCGAGATCTGTTTCTTGGATTTTTAATCTAACTTTAAATAGATTTTTAATCCATTTTTAATCTATTAATTTTAATCAATTTTTAATCTATAGTCCTCATGGCTTTGCTTTTATGTATATTTAAATCAGTTAAGTATCGAGTGTGTATCCATGCCTTGCTCATGTTGAATGGTGGTGCAGTCTATTTTAGGGTGTCTTTTGTTGTTTTTATTTTTGATAGTTGTCCTTCATTAACAGAAGTAACTGATAGGTCAAATTTTCCTATGATAAATACAATTAAAATTTTACTTATTAGGGGCAGTATTTATAATGTATTTCTGGCATAACAGAAGAATGGTTAGTTTCTGGTCATAGTAAGAGTTTCTTTTAGCTACTTTTGCTAGGTAATTCTTTTTGTTCTTAAGGAAATGAGGGTTATAGCTTTTCACATTTTTTATATTCTTTGCTATAGGTTTTTTTTCTTTTCTTTTTCTTTTTTTTAAGAGAGGGTGAGAGAGGGGCTGGGGAGGTGGTAGGAGGGGGGTGGAGGAGAGAATCTTAAGCAGGCTCCACACCCAGTGTAGAGGCAGATGAGGGGCTGGATCTCACAACCCTGAGATCATGGGCTCAGCTGAAATCAAGAGGAGTCAATGCTTAACTGACCGAACCAACCAGCTACCCCTATAGGTTTCTTTTTTAAAATCCAAAATTTGAAATGAATAAGATTATTTTATACTTACTTCAATTTATTATAGTGTTATTTGATTAAGAAATTAGAATTGGTTCATTCATAAATGCTTTGTCTTATAAAATACACCTTTTCAAGAAGATCCTGTTCTCAAAATCTATGTTTAACTTTGGAAGATGAATATTTAGAAATGAAATTGTTTTCTTTTTGCACTGTGCTCACGTCTGTTTCCTGTATTTGCTATTTCTTTAGCAGAATAGTGTCTGTGAAATGGGTAAAATGTTCTTTTTTAAATGTCCCCTTCTGACCTTTTAAATTCACATTTGCCTTCTGAGTTATGTTTTATTTAGGAAAATTCTGAAAATACTATAAATTCAATTCTGAGTACCCAATGATTTAAATTAGAAGTGATTTAGAAATATGCTTAGCAATACAAAGAACTAATTTTGGATTTAAAGAAAGGAATTCTTTTACTTCGTTAATGTGTCTCAGAACTAAGCAATTTTAATTTCCTAAAGATTGTAATCTCTTCATCAGTATAATCTAAAGTTTGCTAAGGTAGCTCTTTGGCACTGAAGTATCCAAGTCCTGGCAGACTGAAACTTTGGGAGGATAGAACGGAAGTTTGGGCCACATGACTTAGGGACGAAGATCCATTCTTTTTTTATTTTTTATAAACATATAAAGTATTTTTATCCCCAGGGGTACATGTCTGTGCGAAGATCCATTCTTACCCTCTAAGTTCTTCCTGGTCCCATTCTACTCTCATCCACACCTTCAGTGACTCATTTCTTTCTAGACTCTTTCCATTGCAGCTGGGTTACAGACATTGCATTTTTATTTAAAAGAACTATCCAAAGTCTGTGCTTTTGCTCTCACTAACCTATGGAGGCTAAGTCAGGTGGGGCATTAGTAATGTGTTAGGATAGCTAGCTTAATCTTTAAGCTCAGATAGTTGTCTTCAGCTATTACACATTTCTAAGTTACTCACCTTCTGTCCACACTTGGCTGTCTGTGACCTGGTATTAATTTCTACCCAAGCTGGACATTCATAAAAGGCTGAGGAATGAGTTAACTCATTTTTTTGGTCTGCCAGCCTCACATGTGCTGTACTGACTGCATGATCAGTTTTGACTTGTTTTCTTTGCCTCACACTTTAGTCTTTACTTTGGACTGTTTTTCTGGTTTTAAATGATAAATCTTTCTTGACTTCTGATATCTTTTTATTTCTGGCTGCTTCACTTGTAAATTAATTTGAATAGATTTTTCTTTCTGGAATTAAATAATATTCCTATATTGGAATAAGTAATATTATTGGATTAAGTCATAAGTGCCTGTGGTTTAAAAATAATAAGGAAGTATAAAAGGATGTATGGAAATACAAAATAAGTCTCTGCTTAGGCAACCACTGCTACATGATTTATGTGTCTTCCTCTAGAGACCCTGTATACATGTACAAGCATATATCCCTCACTTTTTTCCCCAGTACTAATGGTAGCTGATTCTGCACAGTTAAGTATTTTTGCTTTAGTAACAGTACATTTTGCCGTTGTTTTGACGTTTGTCCATAGATAGATACCTCATTTTTTAGAAGGTTGCCTACAGATTCTACTCTGAAATCCCTGATGGTTTTAATGACTTTGAGACATGCTGTTTGCTCTGTATCCCTGGCTTCTGTACTATCTTGACTCGGTCCTGCCTTTTGCTAGAGCATTGCCTTAGCTCTATTAGTCCTTCTAGGATCACATCTGTGACTCGGTGTCTTCAAATTTCTCTTCTTTTTGACGCTTTTATTTTAGCTTCCTTTCTTCCTGACCTCTTTCCCCAAACTGAAACAGAATTTTAAGTAACAACAACAACAACAACAAAGGTGTACTTCGATGAGACATTTATTAAAATCGATTTAATTGAGCTCAGTATTCTTTCTTAGTCTCTCAGTCTTCTGGTAGAGGCAAAGGAGCTATTGAATGCCCTAAGATTAGAAACAGAAAAATGGGGAGAAAAGAGAAGGTTAATTATTTAGTCTGATATTCATGGGGAGAAAAGAGTCTGATATTCAAAACTGGTCTTTCTTATGGAGTCGATATTGTTTTTTTGAATCCTTGAAATATATAATGTTATAAAAAATATAATATCGCAGAAAAAAGATTTTATAAAATACACTACTACTATGTGCAAGGAAGAGCATCTTTTCTGACTCTTAGGGAGGAGTGAATTGTAATGAAAAATGAGAATTAGCTTTGTATGGTATTTGCTATTGTCATTATAATCTTAGGTTTGGTCATTTAACTTCTTAGAAGAGTTTTTTGTTTCATTTTGGTTTTGTATTGTTTAAAACATTACCTGCATTTAGTGTAAGCAGTTTCTGGATGGTGATGCCTTAGTCCTGACTGCAAACAAAAACTTAGGATGGAAGTGTGATTTTTCGGAGATATAAAAGATAAGAGACCATCGTTATCATATAGGTTTTGTTTTCCGTTGTTACATAACAATTTTAGGAAATTTAAAATCAGCCTAGATATTTTTTGCATGAATAAGACAGATATAGATTTATTTGTTTGATTTGTTGTTCTTATATTCTTCAAAGAATGTCATCTGAGGCTATGTTCCTAGAGGAGAAGACATTTATATTAGTCTGGGAATTTCTTAAGGGCACAGATCAGATCCTTCACTCTCATGTTTCCAGTAATAACATTGCAAACTCATATTTAATAAGTGTCAAAAAAATGTTTGTAAGATGAAAATATTAACCAGGTAGGCACTAGAATCATTTTGTTCTGCTTATAAATTTGTTGTAGTATGTAGCACTGTTCCATAATTAACCTAGTAATTTTTTTAGAAAGATTTTATTTATTCATTTGAGAGAGAGAGAGTACGCACAAGCAGGGGGAGAGGCAAAGGGGAAAGGGAGAAAGGGAGAAGTAGACTCTCTGCTGAGCAGGGAGCCTGATGTGGGGCTTGATCCTAGGACCCTGAGATCATGACCTGAGCTGAAGGCAGACTCTTAACCATCTAAGCCACCCAGGCGCCCCAACCTAGTAATTTTTTTTAAACCAACTCTTGCAGGTGGTAGTTTTAAGAAATCAATTTAAATTTTCTTAAAACCCCCCCCCCCCCACTTTAAGAACTTTTGTTAAGGGATGATCAGTTAGAAATTTCTTTTATAAACTGGCCTTGGAAATCAGTTTTGACAGGAATTACAGCTTTGCTTGCAGTACGTTTAAACAGTCATGCTAAGAATGATTAAGCTCATGTGTGAATCATAAAGCAAGCAGTATACCACTTAAAAATCATTACTGCTACAACTTAAAATGGTCATTGACCAACATATGCATACATTAAGGAAAAAAATGAAAGCTTATCTTTGGCACAGAAGAGTTAGAATTAGTATCATGTAAAGTGACTGTCCCTCCACCCTAATGTAAAACTGAATACTGATTCCTTTTGAAAAAAAAATTCTTGTAAATATTTTTCTCAGTACATACAATGTATTTGATGTTAAGGAATAGCACATGACTAAACCCTTGTTGGGGTTTGAGTAATTTTTACTGAGCATCTATTATGAGAATCTGTAATATTCACTAATTCGTTAATTTCTAATCATCAAAAGCTTTACTCTTTGGAGGGCTGTTTTTTTTTTTTTTTAAAGATATTGATTAATGTAATCAGTAAACAGTGACTTCTAAGATAGTTTTAAGATCTAGGGCAAGAAAACGTTACTCATACAGGAAAAGGAATAATTAGGAGTAAGATTGTGCATGGGTCTCTTTCAGGATCAAGGGCAGTGGAAGAACTTTATGTTGCTGTCCAGATGACCATGTCTGTTGTCTCAGGTGACAGAAAGTTTTAGCTGTTGACAGAGGCACAGATGATTGGCTGTGTCTAATTGTTAGTGAGCAGAGCAGTCAAAAATGGTAGCTAATAAGACCATTATGTCCAAAGCCATTATGACCACATGGGAAAAACATCAAAACCTTAAATGACAACTAAAACTAACTTAGGGAAAAACTTCTATTGCCTGTATTTATGGAATGGGCAATGTCTTATTTTTCTCATTTGTAAAGTGTGTAAGTTGAATTAGAAAAATCTTTGAGGTCTCTTTTTTGGCTTCCCAGGCAACTTTATTATACTCTAAAAAAAAAAAAATCTATAGAAAAGGTTTCCTTAAACATAAAGCTTCTAGTATGTCATTTAACAAACCTCAATCAGGCATAGTCCTGAGAGGTGGGGATATAGTCGATGAGCATTAAAGTATCTTCTCCGTCCTTTTAGAGCCTCCAGTTTAATGGGATTACAGGAAAATAATTACAAGATATTGGGATAATACAGTACAGATGTATAGGGTGCTGTAGGAATAGGGATGAAGAATTCATAACAAAAACCAGGAATCAGAAGGCTTCCTGGAGGAAGTGACTTCTAACCTGGAATTTTGTTTAAGATTTTATTTATTAGAGAGAGAGAGAGTGAGCATGAGAGTGGGGAGGGTAGGATGCATGACTCGATCCTGGGGCTTAATCCTGGGGCTCGATTCTGAGGCTTGATTCTGGGGCTAGATCCTGAGTCTCGAACCTGGGGCTCGATTCTGGGACTTGAACCTGGGGCTTGATCCTGGGGCTCAGTCCTGGGACTCCAGGGTCCATGACCTGAACCGAAGGCAGTTGCTTACCCAACTGAGCCACCCAGGCGCCCCAGAGTTTGAAGGTTTACTAGAGTGAGCCAGACCAGGGCAGTGGGAGAAAAAAAAAACATAGGTGAAGTCCTGAGAAGAGAGAGAAACAATTTGCTGAACCCATGGCTGTGAAAGAAATTTGATGTACCTGTGTCAACACACCTGTGCTTGTGTGTGTGTGTGTGTGTGTGTGTGTGTGTGTAGGTGGGATGGGGTAGGGGAAGGATTTGTGAATGAAAATTAAGATTGATGAGTTAAGGGACGCCTGGGTGGCTCAGTTGGTTAAGCAGCTGCCTTCAGCTCAGGTCATGATCCCAGCGTCCTGGGATCCAGTCCCACATCAGGCTCCTTGCTCAGCGGGGAGCCTGCTTCTCCCTCTGCCTGCCACTCTGTCTGCCTGTGCTCGCACTCTCTGACAAATAAATAAAATCTTAAAGAAAAAAAAAAGATGGATGAGTTAAGGGTAGGGCCAGAGATTTTTTGGGGGGGATGCTATTGGAAACAAATATACACTCTGCTGAATATAACTAGTTCTATAACCAGGACTAAACAAAAATACCCATCTTTTCTCTTTATTTTTTTTTTAAGATTTTATTTATTTATTTGACAGAGAGAGAGATCACAAGTAGGCAAGAGATCGAGAGGGGAAGCAGGCTCCCCGCTGAGCAGAGAGCCTGATGTGGGGCTCCATCCCAGGACCCTGAGATTATGACCTGAGCTGAAGGCAGAGGCTTAACCCACTGAGCCACCCAGGCGCCCTACACTTATACTTCTGTAGATTGGTTAGGTTTATCTAAAATATTTTTATCATCAGTCTACCTCTCATAGTTTGTCAGACACTTAGGAGGTTAACTATGAACTAAACAAAAGCAGTCTTTTGCAAGTATATTTTGTAATGCGAAGTGGACTAAGTGCGTGCATGTGTGTGTTTGTGTGTATGTGTATGTATGTGTGATTTTACCTTTTTTTTTTTTTTAAAGGATTTTATTTATTTGACACAGAGAGATCACAAGTAGGCAGAGAGACAGGCAGAGGGAGAGGGGGGGAAGCAGGCTCCCTGCTGAGCAGAGAGCTTGAGGTGGGGCTCGATCCCAGGTCCCTGAAATCATGACCTGAGCTGAAGGCAGAGGCTTAACCCACTGAGCCACCCGGGCACCCTGATTTTGCCTTTATATTAAGAATAATACTCAGGCTGTCCTCTGAATCTTTTTAAATTTATGTTTTCTGATTTCGTGGTAATATGGTTTAGTGCAGTAAACCATTGATTCGGATTTGAGAAATGGTAGAAATGATTTCATTATATTCATTTTTTCCCAGTAGAAACCCAGATGTGTAAGTTAATTTTTCTGGGATTTAGGTTCATATTTTCTTTCATGATTGTCTAAGATAGGTTTGGTTTGGTTTGTTCATTTTAGAAGATGGATAGTATAGTGTGTTTACTCTTTAGTAGTCCCAGAGCTTAACAGAGTGTCAAGTACTTGTGGAATGATAGAAGGACACTTTGCACCTAGATAGTTTTAAAGGTTTTTTTCAAGACACGTTTAATATTGAAGTCAATATTATTAGCATCATTTTTATTTGAGGCAATTAAAGGCTAATTAATTAGTAAAGCATGGCAGATCAATTTTGTCCATTTACCTGTGGCAAAAACCTGTAGGAAATAATGGCAAATTTATTTAAATAATGGTGGATGTTCTTATTTTAAAGATTGGATGCTCATTGCCATTTTTTCCCCCCTGCCTTTTGGTCTTCTGTCATAATGCTTAGATTCCCTGTATCAGTGGCATTTCTTCAACTAATTTTAATATTGAGCATTGCCAGAGCTGAATACTTTGTAGTTATAAATAAGACAGGTTTGGTCTTGGCTGCTTTGGAGTTTATAATCTAGTGGGGAAGACAGGCTTTAAATTAGTTTAAACTGTAAACTATCAGTACTTAATTAGTTGCACTTGGAGTGAGTTTTTGAGGGAGAAAGGCTTTAAATAAATTTATAGTGGTATCAGGAGGCCTAAGCAAAGTTCAAATTATGGATAAGGATTCTATACTCTGACACTCAATGACCATAATCCCATGTTGGCCCAGAACCCGAAGTAATTTTAACTGAATTTAAAAAGAAAAGTCACATGCAGTCTTGTGACACAGTTTCGACTTTCTTTAAGGAATCGGGAAAACGTATTACAGAACTCCATGTTCATGTCTTATTGCAGAAGGGAGCAGCGAGAAACTTTGGCAAGGAGTAGGGGGTTGGGGGAGGAGGGGTATGTTTAATTCTTTTCCCTTCCATATCTATTGAATCAGAATCTCTGGAGGGGGGTCATGTACATCATTATTCCCAGGTTATTGTGATGATCAGCCAGATGTTGAAACCACTGTTGGGATATCCTAAGAATTGATTGGCTGCTGAATTAGAAAAAGAGTATCAGTTTTAGCTGTCACAATATCCAGGTGATGATAGAATTTTACTTAGAATTTAGTTTATAAGTTAGTTCTGAATACAAATGGTGGAAATTGGCAATGCCTGTATTTTGTTTGCAAAGAGTAATTGCGCTTTGGATTGTCAACAGTGGTTGCCCAGTTTAAAAATGCACATTAAATTTACCTTTTGTGTTAAGTTTTATTTTCTTTTTCCTTCAGGAACTAAACAACTTAAGCACATTTTATTAAAAGATGTGGACACTATTTTTGAATGTAAATTATGCCGCAGTCTCTTCAGAGGATTACCAAATTTAATTACCCATAAAAAATTCTACTGCCCACCAAGTCTCCAGATGGATGACAGTAAGTATTATTCATGTATTCAGTTATGCATCTTACAGCTAAGTATTCTTAGACTGCAGCTATACATTTATGTTAAAATGGTATCAATAATTTAATGATGGGGAATAAAATTAAATACTTAATGTTCATTTTCTTAGACAAGTACTTTAATATGAGTGCTTTTGTGTTTTTCTTAAAGAGGTTAGTTTTATGAGTATACTTATTTATATCAAGATATTGGATATTGTTTTTGAATGTTTATATGAACCATATAGTTTATATTCAGGATTTTTCTAAGTTAAAATGTGAGTGCTTGAAGGTAGTATTGGTATTTTTCATTTCTGTTTCTTCAACAACTTGTTACATATGACTGATAATTTACTAAGATTATTAAGTAAATAAGAAGGTTAGAAATAGAGCAAAGAATGAGTAAATGCATTGATTTCTTGGGGATGGTAAGAAGAGCATTAAAAAATAATAACCTTTCTATTTTTTTCTGGGTCTTGATTTGAAGATCAGTTTTGTTCTCAGTGAAATTTATTTATAAATCAATGATCAGAAATGAGGTTGTGTTATAGGCCAATTTGAGATCTGAAATAGCTTTATGTGATGAAGGCAGGTTGTAGGCTAATAAAGTCTCTTTGGCACTGAATGTTTGTTGGATGAAGTATATTGGCCATGTATGATTAAGTTAGCAGTATATGTAATGGTATTTTCTTGCTTTAAAGAACTGATATAAATTCCTTAAAATATTTTAATAAGTAATAAGTTACTTTCATTATTTCTTGTTCAGGGGTTAAACTCTTTGTGGTCTTACAAATTATAGAACTTATTTTGTCTGTTTGATACTGTAGTTGAATTGTGGAGTTTGTGCACTTTTCAACTTAACTTTCTTGGAATGGGAATGAAATGAAAATTCCAGATATCAGAAGTACCATGTAATTACTAGCATGAAACTGATTTAAAATATATTATAGGACATAGTTGAAATAAGAATTTCATCTTTGGAAATTTTTCCTAGTACTAGATCTTATTACAGTCCTAGATCTTATTATACTTGTTTTTATCATTGAGATATAAATGAAAAGGCAGTCTGTAGGGATTAGTTTCAAATCTGATATTTTAATAAAGTGCTAGTAGAAAATTAGTGATATTTGTGATAGTTTTCCTTGTTTTAGTGTAGAGTTGGCTTTTAGAAATATAAATAAATGGATTTGTTGGATTATTGTGCACTTTCCTTGGCAATACTCATTCTAGAAGTACTTTGGTGAAAGTGTTATCCTTTTAGACACTACTTTATCCATTTTAAATGGGAAGATTTCTAGAAGAGCAATAATGAATTATTTCTTGTTTTCTAAATATCAGATTTGATGCTATATTTGTAGCTAGATTTTAGAGTTGTATGGAACCATAACCAGTGTTAGATAAATCTGTCATAGGAGGAATATTTGATTGTCTATAGGGGACATAATTATTGTGCAAGTAAATAAAACTAGCTCTGTTTTTGGAATAGATCTATAGTTTTTAATCACTTGTTTGAATGGGATGGTATCCTGTTAAGCCCTGTAATAGCAAAGACTTCTGTACGTGTCATTCATTTTTATATCCTACAAATCTTTCTTTTTCATTTCCATAAAATCTTTAAGGGTTCCTCTCTACAAGTAGACTAGATTATTACGGATTAAGTTAATAGGAATGCTGTTATGTTTTCCAAAAAAAGAATCATTTTTTTATATAATAGTACATTCTTCATGATGTGTTACCCACCTTGGGTTATGAGAACTTTGATTTGCCTTTGCTAGCCTGAAAATTTTAGACTGAAAATTTGAAATACTGTTTTAATTGTTTAGGACATTCATGTGCTTATGTAGTTGGTGTTAAGGGCACTTAGGAGTGGAAGTAGCTCTTCAGATTGCATTTACTCCTTAACGTTTGTATACGTTGATGAGATTTTAAATTAATTTTAGTTTAATTCTAGTTTTAAAATATATAAAAGTAGATAATGCTCTTCTGAAAATAAATATAAACTAGTAATAAATTTTAAGATAGATATTCATAATACATTTTTAAATATTAGCTAGAGCTGGCAGATGATTTCAGATTAAAATGTTGTTTTTTTCCTTAACAGACCTTCCTGATGTAAATGATAAACAAAGCCAAGCCATAAACGATCTCCTAGAAGCCATATATCCAAGTGTGGACAAGCGAGAATATATTATTAAGCTAGAACCCATAGAAACTAATCAAAATGCAGTGTTTCAGTATATTTCAAGGACTGATAATCCTACTGAAGTCACAGAGTCAAGCAGTACTCCTGAACAAACTGAAGTTCAAATACAGGAAACCAGCACTGAACAGTCTAAAACAGTACCAGTTGCAGATACGGAGGTGGAAACTGTAGACCCCCCGCCTGTTGAGATTGTTGCAGATGAAGTTGCACCTACATCTGATGAGCAACCTCAGGAATCACAGGCTGACTTGGAAACTTCTGACAATTCTGATTTTGGTCACCAGTTGATATGCTGTCTTTGTAGAAAAGAATTCAATTCCAGACGAGGTGTTCGTCGTCACATTCGAAAAGTACACAAGAAAAAGATGGAAGAACTAAAAAAGTACATTGAAACACGAAAGAATCCAAATCAGTCCTCTAAAGGACGCAGTAAGAATGTTCTAGTTCCAATAAGTAGGAGTTGTCCAGTATGTTGTAAATCATTTGCTACAAAAGCGAATGTAAGGAGGCATTTTGATGAAGTTCATAGAGGACTAAGGAGGGATTCAATTACTCCTGATATAGCAACAAAGCCTGGGCAACCTTTGTTCCTGGATTCTGTTTCTCCTAAAAAATCTTTTAAGACTCGAAAACAAAAGTCGTCTTCAAAGGCTGAATACAATTTAACTGCATGCAAATGCCTCCTTTGCAAGAGGAAATATAGTTCACAAATAATGCTTAAAAGACATATGCAAATTGTCCACAAGATAACTCTTTCTGGAACAAACTCTAAAAGAGAGAAAGGCCCTAATAATACTGCCAGCAGTTCAGAAATAAAAGTTAAAGTTGAACCAGCAGATTCTGTAGAATCTTCACCCCCTTCCATCACCCATTCTCCACAGAATGAATTAAAGGGAACAAATCATTCAAATGAAAAAAAGAACACACCGGCAGCACAGAAAAATAAAGTTAAACAAGACTCTGAAAGCCCTAAATCAACTAGTCCGTCTGCTGCAGGTGGCCAGCAAAAAACCAGGAAACCAAAACTTTCAGCTGGCTTTGACTTTAAGCAACTTTACTGTAAACTTTGTAAACGTCAGTTTACTTCCAAACAGAACTTGACTAAACACATTGAGTTGCACACAGATGGGAATAACATTTATGTTAAATTCTACAAGTGTCCTCTTTGCACTTACGAAACTCGTCGGAAGCGTGATGTGATACGACATATAACTGTGGTTCATAAAAAGTCATCCCGCTACCTTGGGAAAATAACTGCCAGTTTAGAGATCAGAGCTATAAAGAAGCCCATTGATTTTGTTCTAAATAAAGTGGCAAAAAGAGGCCCTTCGAGGGATGAGGCAAAGCATAGTGATTCAAAACATGATGGCACTTCTAACTCTCCTAGTAAAAAGTATGAAGTAGCTGACGTTGGTATTGAAGTAAAAGTCACAAAAAACTTTTCTCTTCACAGATGCAATAAATGTGGAAAGGCATTTGCCAAAAAGACTTATCTTGAACATCATAAGAAAACTCATAAGGCAAATGCTTCCAATTCACCTGAAGGAAACAAAACCAAAGGCCGAAGTACAAGATCTAAGGCTCTTGTCTGGTGAGGAACAGTTACAGAGTTTTGCTTTTTTCCCCCATCGAACTAAAAAAATCATTTGACCATAATTTATAGCTGGTTCCATTTTAACACATGTTTGCTTCCATATATCTATGGCAGTGGGAACTGCAAGAGTAATGTGCATATTGCATTTACCTCTTCAGTGACCTTTATTCCAGTGGCTTGGGAACAAAAGTTAACTACAGAACTTACCTTCCACAGGACAATGCAATATAGTGGTAGGTAGATGGCACAGGGTCAGTGCTTTCCTCTCAATGTTGTAAAATATATACATTTATATTGGCTTATGTTTACAATAGAAGTCTTCTGTTTAACTAACTTTGCACAGGTTTAATTTGATTTAGTGACCTAGTCTACTAATTAATACATTGTAGGAAAAGTTAAATATATTAGAATGAATTTGTGAAGGCGATAATTATAGGAAAAAAGTCTTTTGAGGCACTGTAATTATTGTAAAAATTAATCTGTGATGGCTAAATAAAGTGCTGCACTCAGAAAAAAAAATTCCCAAATTGAATTTAGAACAATTAGCATTTATTATTTACATTTAACCTAGTGCTTCCAGTCAAAGGGGGAAACTTGATAGACAAAAGTTTGGATTTTTTTTTTCCTTCTCTTTGGAAATATGCATTAGTTACTGTTCTTAGTTTTGATCTGTGGAAAAAGTGTTTATATAGGTTCCAAATCTTAACTTTTCCCTTTTTGTTTTAAATAGGCTTTTTGTGATCATTTCAACATAGTTAATATTATTAAACAGAGGTTTTTTTGTTTTGTTTTGGTTTGGTTTGGTTTGGTTTTTTTGTGGTTGTGTGTTGTAAGAAAAAGAGAATCCCTATTGGGAAGAAAGAAAAAAATTTTAATTTTTTAGAAGGTTTTGAAATAAATGTAGATTTTTAAAATGCAATATAAAATAAGGAGTAGACTCCTATACTTGTTTTGGCAAGTCTCTCTATATTTTTAAAAGTTTACCCTCAGTACTTGTTCCCTGTATTAAGGCATTTAATATATTTAATTAGTATTAAGTTAGTTTTGGATTCAGGTTTTAAAGCAGTATACTTAGAGTGCTGAGTAGGTTAAATGTTGTTTGGGTATCACACATTTTTTTATTTGTGTGGAAACTTGAGATGAAACCATCCTTTAGAAGTCATTTACTATTGTATAATTTTAAAAACAAGGTTTTATTGGTAAACTCAAAAGTGTTCATTTATTCCCATTTCTCCTCAGATAACTTCAAGTGATGTACGAAAAGGTTTGGAGTTCATTTTTGTGGAAAGACTTTAAATTGGTGTTAGAACCACTAAACGTCTTCAAATGGTACTATGAGAAAAAAAGGAAAAACAAACTCATAAATATTCAACTGTAACTGCTGTTTTCTGACTAAAATAATAACCATCTAACCACTCATTTCTAAGGCACTGCCTCTCCCAGCACTTCCAAGTAGCTGTGACATTACATATTGTCATCACAGTCCATCAGCTCACCCACCCTTGACCTTGCAAATTTGGTCTACAGTTTCTACAAAAATGTTGCAAAGTTTGTTTTCCAAACAATTTGTTGATTAAAGCAATCAACAACTTGAAGAATATATATCACTTGACAAAAAGACTATATCTTAGTGATTTTAGTTTTGTTTCACTTTATGTGGCAAAATTTTATCTGGATTGTACAGATATATTTCCTAGGGAGTGTATGTTAGGACCAAAAGAGAAATTAGTATCAACAAATTATAAATATTTAGCCTACTAAATATTTGTAATAATTCTACGTTCATTTATTTCTAACTTGTTCTCTAGCACTTAAATGTTTGAACGTTTCATTCTAAAATATATAATACAGGAAAGTTCCAGTTCATTTTCATCCATGGATCATACATTTTTTATTTGTAAACATCTGAGGTTTTTATGAAAATTAAACATTCCCCCCTTTTCTTTACATTTTATACAAAGCACTTTAATAATAGATGCAACTTAATTTTTCAGTTTCTTTTTTCCTTTAAACCACACATTTACTAATGTTAATATGAAGGTATTAAATAGCTTACTGATATTTTATGGATGCAGACAATCCATGCACAACCACTTCTTATGATATTAGTTTATTTCTTTAAATATTGCTAAAAAAGGATGATGGGAGTATAAACCCTGAATTTTCTCCCACGTAAAATCTTAAATGACTACTTTAGATGATATTTGATTCCTACTGTAAAACTTGGAAAATAATGAATTCTTGTCCATTTTTGTAATCAAGATTTTAGGAAAAAACAAGTACATCTATCTTTATGAAATATGGGCAGGTTTTTGTGTATCAATATTTTGTAATTTTTAGGAAATATTTTATTTTTTAGTAATTTTTGTCAGATTATAATTTTAAAAGGTACAGCAGAGAATATACCATGTTTTTATATAGGTTCACACCTGTACTTAGGAGGGACCCTGTCCATCTATATACTTTTTGTATAAAATTTTAAAATGTTGAAGATCCACAAGGTCATAATAAAATGCTTCTATAGCTAGAAAAACATTTACCCTTCCCAGTGCTTTGCACTAAAATATACTGTGAAAGGAAACTAGAAAGACTGTAACTGTTGCTGGAAATGTTCTATATTGAATGTACATGCTCTTGTTGGAAAAATGTACTATATGTGATGGAAATAAACCAGACTCAAAGTTATTTCAGCTAAATGTGCTTCAACAAAGGTGCATTGGTTGAACCTTAAATGTTTTATCAAATTTAAGTTTATTCAGTGACTATGAGCAGCTACACTTGAATTATACCCTGATAGTTTTATTTTTAAGAATTAGAGTGATAATTTCTCTTTAATTTAAAAACAGATTGACTTTTCCACGTATGGAAAACTTGTACTTATCGATCTAACTTTAATGATTAATAGCATAATATATTTAGGGAACTAAATGTGTAGGTGGTATTTCATTTATAAACCATCTTCATTAGTTGCACATTATTAAATCTGTATGTTTGACTTTTGCAAGGTGTTATCTTTTATGCATTCTTACACACGACATATTCCAAAGATATTTTCCAGACTTAAGTACCTACAACTAGTGAAAAGATTATTCCTGAAAAGCTGGAGTGGCTCTTTGCTGTAGCCTCTCATCTGCATATCAGCCTCTTGCTCTCTATTTTACTTTTTAAATACTGTAGGGAAGAAAGAAAAATAGCTTGATGTGGTTGGAGGGGAGCCCAATTGCTGGAATTCCTTACTGCAGCTCACTCATTTCCATAATACCATTCACAGTTTGTCTCCTCTGTCATAACTCTAGGGCCACAGAGTAGGAATTTAGGAGGAATTGAGGATTCCAAGGACTGTCAAAAGGTTTCATCTGGGTCATAGAAGAAAAAATAGCCCTATGTCAGGAGGTGTCTGTCTAAATTAGAATTGCCTAGAGAGAGTAGGAATATTTTATTACAGTAGACAAATTAGTGGCTTATGGCAGATAGGCATTAGAGGCTAAATCAGGACAAGTTTAAAAAGGTAGAATGAACAGGTAAGAAGTTATTAGAAATTCTTTGTTTTTCCTATTTCTTTCTGGTCTTCATCCTTACTTTTTGGTTTTATTTTGACTTGTGAGCTCTGTCTTCTCAGAGGGCTCAGGCCTGAGGCTCTTAAGGAGAACAGTCTTAGGAAATTTGTGCCAGAAGCTTTTCTGCATACAGGCTATATGAGCAAATATTTTTAGCACTTTTTGTTGTGGGGACAAGTAGTTAAGGAGGTAAAGAGCCATCAAAAACTGCTTATTTTATATTAAAGCCGCCTTCTGGCTACAAATTATATCTACTTTTGCTGTTCTTTGATCAGTTAAGAGTTTTCCTACAGAATTCAACCCCTCCTGTTTCCTGAGATACCTTCCACATCTAAGTGCAGTGGAAGAGGAGAAACAATAAAAAGTATGGCTTGCATTTCAACTTCCTAAGTTTGGATAGTGCAAGTGAGAGCTGGAGGAGGTATGGCTGACACTGGGCAGGTGTTCATTAGAACATACAGATAGACCTTGAATGCATAATAATTGTTTTTTGTTGTTGTTTTGCTCATGTCTCTCTCCCCCCCTCCTTCTTCCCTACTTCAGGAAGAAAACCTTCTTGAAGAATACATGTATTTTTGCAGAATATATATGTTACACATCCTTAATTTTTGGCTTACTTATGTAGATATGAGCTAAGTTTTTGGTTGATAGATTGCTTGTATTATTGAAAAGTACCTTTTTTTTAGGAATATGGAATATTGCTTTATGATCTATAGGCTATTCTACTCAGTTTGCTTTAAAGAGCCTATGGATTCAGTAGCAGAGAATTATGTAGTTTTGCTATGGTTTTAGACTGTGGGTATGGATGGAGGTTTCTCAGTAGGTGTTTTGGCAAGAAGATACGGAGATAGAGAGGCATGAGTGTGTATCATTTCCTGTTGTGAAGTTGCCAACGATCTTTTCAAATAGCATGACCATTGGAAAAAAAATGTTTATTAAACTTTAGATTTCCAGGAAATATTTCCTGGAAATACTCTAGATCTTTACTTAGGAGTTTTAGAAGCTACATTTTTAATGGAATCAGGTTACCAGGATTATGATTTAGCTGTGGATCTCTTGGTTGATCAGAAGCCAATCTCTAAGATGTGCAGGATGATGTTGGCTGTTCTGTTAGACAAAATCCCTCTGTACCCTGTGCTATTTTTTCTTTCTTTTCTGACTGTAAAAGCTAACAGAAACCTCAGGATTGGAAAGGAGTAAGGATCAGCAATCTTAAGAATGGTTATTATTTGTTTGGTTTCTAAGGCATTAGACACATGATAGAATCCTGAATAAAACATGCTTCACTTAAACTCACTTGCAGCTATTTTGGCTTTTCTATCTTTGAAACTCATTCCTTCTCTCTCTTAGAATTTGTTTCTGTGCCATTTTACTCTGAGTTCTCTTGAATTTCTGGCTCTTTCCTTTTTTCTCTTCTGGTTGATTAACAGAGATCCTTAGTACCAAGATAGCCAAAATGTTTTTTAAGAAGGTAAGAGGGTAGAAAGTCAGCTTATTTCTTCCTGAATCTTCATCATTCTAAATTCTGTTGGTTGGGTTTATTATTTCTTTTTGAACTGCTGCTTCTGCATGTATTCTCTACCACCACACCACAAGCAGAGGGGAACTTGATGACGACCATAGTTGTGTCTGGTTGGGAAAATGCCCACAGTTGGAGGTTTTGCTGTTTGTGTCCATTCAGCAGAGTTAATTTGCTTGATTGTATGTTTTTGAAGTCAGGGACTATGTCTTGGTAATTTTGTTTAGTGCCTAGCACATTTTCATGTATACCCAGGCACTTTAAATAAAAACTTGATAATGATATTAAAGTAAGTGATAGTCTTTTCCATCTTAAAATTGTGCTGTCATTTACTGTGAGACTTTGGGTCTTCTTTTCATAAACGTTTATTACCTCCATGTTGACTTTACTTATTTTAGAAAATGCTACCAGTACTAAAATGAATATTTGTAATAATAAACAGAACTGTTAGTAGTAGATAGTGATAATGAACATTCATGGAGTGCTTACTGTATGCCAAGCACTCTACTAATCCTTTCCATCCAAAATGCCCCTCATCTACCAAGAAGATCCACCAGTAAAATCCACCAGTAAGAACTGTTACTTCATTATCTCCATTTTATATAATAGGAAGTTGAAGCTTAGAGTTTAGTGATTTACTTAGGTTCACATAGCTAGTAAATAATAGAATTGAGACTTGACACTAGATCTGAGTACAAAGTATGTGCTCTTAATCTGTGCATGTTACATTTATTTGCACATTGTACCATTTGCAAAGCATGTTTGCTACATTACCTTATTGGCAGTTTAGTGTAATGATCTGGAGCTAGATTAGTTGGTGGAATTTATGGATCCACATGTGATTTCATGTGTGACTTTGTACAAGTTACTTAAAACATTCTCTGCCCTAGTTATCTCACCAATGAAATGGGGATAATAGTTCTGAGGATAAAATGAAAAGCACATGTAAAATATTTAGAATAGTGTTTGGCATGTTACAGTAAATGTTAGATATGGTTACTGTAAGTGATTTTCATGGCATTTTAAAATGTGTAATTTTTTTATTACCACTCTAAGTTTAGATCAAAAGGGTGCTTTAGAAGAGAGAACTTTATTGCTGCATGTCAGATTTTTAACTGCTACTTTGTATTTAATTGGGACAATTAAGACACTTAACTGTATTACTATTTGCTGTCAATTTTCTGATCAGATATTACTAGTTTACCATTCTTACTCAGATTTTTCATTTGTCTTGAAAAAGATAGTAGGTGATTGTAAGCACATTCATTTTAAGTTAGGCTTTATTTTTATGTTACTCCCCAGAATAACCGCTCTATCTTAAAATTCTCATAGTATCCACCCTATCACAAATATTTTATTTTTGGTCATGTGTAGAATATTGACATGGAACAAATTTTTAACTGAGTAACACAGCTGAAATGTTTCTAGAAAACAAAAATATATGTGCAGTACTATTTGAAAGAAAGCTTCAATTATGGAGCTAGTGGATTCTTCAGGAAAGCACGATTTGGGCCAGGTCAGGAATTTCGTTGGTAAATGTGTCATGAAGAGATAAGAAGAAATGGTACTTTTTCAAGAGTCTTGCCACTGCTAGTCATTAGTGGCAGTACTTAAAATTTCAACTAAGGCCCGAGTACTGTTAGATTATCTGCTGAGAGGGTTTACCCACACACCTGCCTATTCTCAAGTTTGCTTTTTTAACAATAAGATAATAAAAATTTTAGTATTTAGGGACTTATATAATTAGCAACATCAGAGAACCTTTGTCCACAAGTTTGGATGAACCTTCATACTCTGAACTTCAGATCAAGTGCTGGGGTTCCAACACCTGTGTTGTGTGGCTTTTTAGTGATTTTGATACTCAAATACTTGTGTCAGGTGCCGGGAGCATATTCCTGTCACACAAACACTATAATGTTTAAGGAATAGAATGATATGCTTGAAAAAATAGCCAAACCAAAATAAAAAAGAAAAAAACCCTCACCCTGAATGCTTGAGCAATAATAACTTGCACCCTATCTATGTGTCCTGCTTTATATAATCTATCTAGGTGTCCCTGCTTTATATAATCTCATAACACTTTCAATAGGAGAGTGTGTAATGATGTTATATCGAGAGGAAACGTTATTACACCAAAATGAACCCCAAGTGCATGGAACTGTTATTACAACTCAGGTTTTGAATATTGGTTTTTAATCTCTTCCGTCTGTGGGATTAGCTCTGAGAAATGGAACTGTGGCTTTTAGTCAGCTTTTCTTTCTAAGCTGTGCAAAAGTATTTTTTTAAAAAGCTGAGATTCTTGCATAGATTGGTGCTTTGGTAGATCTGAACCCCAAAATATCTGTTAGTTGTGACTGGTAGCTTTTATTTTGGAGAGAAAGGAAAAGCAAGGAATACTTTTCTAAGAAAAAAATAGTGAAGACTAGGAAAATACTATGTGCACAAATGTGATTGAATTATATGAAAAAAATTATACTTTTAGGGAAAGGATTTTTATGTAGTTTTCTTGAATTTTTGACGTATAAGTTGTTAGGGGTGTTTTGTACAGGCTTCTCTAGGAGAGTGGCTTTGTCATTTTCAAGCCTTTTGATCATTAGATATTTTTGGAATTCAATGTGTTGGGCATTTGTAGATGGTTGAGACTTTTCTGAGCTTCATTCTCTGAATGGAGAGGCTTCGAAGTGTTAAGATAGGCTAATGGGACTATCATAAAGATAGGCAAGAACACAGTTTATGAGTAATTTTCAGTATGTCCTCAAGTTAAACTTTTTTCAAAACATTTTCATGGTTTTCCAATTTGTCCTTTCTTTGATTGGCCATCTTGAGTAGTCAGCTATTGTTTTCTTGTAATCCAAGAGAACAAAATAATTTATTTGCCATAAAATTCAGACACAAACAGATTATTGCCTGCACAAGAGGAAGAGATGGTTTTGTTTCCTGTAACTTCCCTGAGTCTCTTCTTAATATCTAAGTACACAATTGTAATGATAGGAATTGTTAAATTTTAGGGTTACTTAGCTAACTAGAGCTAAGTAACAGTATCTTCAAATCCCAGATGCTACAATATGGAAATAAGACTCATAATGCTTGTATTACTACCCACCATCCAGTTTGCCTTGTCATCTAACTGCAGGTGTGTGAGTGCATGTGCACTCATATATAAAAATATTGTACCACATTTTTTTTTGGTTGCAAGCAAGACAGAGTTTTACTTGGTCTATAGCTAGTGATGAGAAGTTTATTAGATAGCTTTATGTGGGAAATAAGAGAGATTGTAGTGGCCAGACATTATCTACAAACTGGCTTCACCATATAGCTTTCAACTAGGTCTTAATAGAAACTGGAAAAAAAATCAGTGCAACTCTAGTGACTGGGTGCTGTCCTCTTAGGAGCAGAAGTATTACTTCTCTGCTGCTATTAGTCCTTTGCAAGATTCTGCTTTTACTTTTTATTTTTAAACTAATTACCTCATTCTGTATCTTGTCAATGTGGTTGTAACTCCCTCATTACTTCTGCTGCCTGCCTTTTCTGTCTTTCAGCTAGCTTTCCCTCTGTATAGCTTGCGTTCAGACTCCTGTAAGAGAAGATCCAATTGGTTGTGTTAGGTACATTTCTTGTTGGGCAAATGTTCAATGCCAGGCCTCTTTGGGTTGCTGGCTGTAAGTCGCTCTTCACAGATTGGGTCCTCTTGGGATATGCGCTCTCTGTGGCTCCTGTCATTGGTGATCTTGATGGCATGTCAGTGACATAAAAATGTCCCTGGACTCAATGAAAGGCATCTGGGTAGGAATCTTTTAGAGAAAGGATCTGGATAGTCCTAGAATGGTAATCATCTTTCCAGTACACATGATTTTCTTCTATTTTAATGGTGATATAATTAGGATAAAGGGTTAGTGTACTTACCATGATGAGTCCTGCATAATAGATAGAATTGAATCTATTATACACCTGAAACTAATAGAACACTATATGTTAATATTACTATAAGTAAGAAAAAAAGTCAGAGTTTATAGGTACCAGATCCATGGTGTGAATCTATTTTGCTCTGGGGGAAAAAAAATACCCACCCCAAACCCAGAAAGATGATAAAATTAAAGGTAACCTGGGGGTTTAACTCTTCTTTTGTACAGCACCAGTCCTTTCCATACTGGGAAAATGTGGGAAAGTTTTCTGGTCAGCATCTGCAGTTGATTTTCTGAACTGACTCGTGGTGTTTCCATCTTTGGCTTTGCAGATTCATAGCCTGAAGTTTTCACTCAGAAAGAACCATTACATCTCCTGTAACAGCATATTAGGCCATTCTGTCAATTGCGGCTGCTTACCCGACACCTCCATGCTGTAGAGTTTGAGCTGGTGATTGAGTGAATCTTTAATGCATTGCTTCTGCTTTTCCACTTGTATTTTCCATATTTGGGTTCACTTTGCAATAGCCACTTTATATCCTTTCATTCATTGCTTCAGTGACACATACTGTTGAGTGTCCATCATGTGCCTGACACTATTCCATTCTTTTGGGGAAATGGAATCATACAGTGATTAAAGCATGGATTTTTAAGAAACATGCAAACCTGAGTTCAAGCCTGGCTCCTTAACTTACTAGTTATTTACTCTTTCTAAGCTTTAGTTTTCTGGTATGTAAAATTATTTATTAGAGACTACCTTATAGGTAGGTTTTTTGTGGGAATTTATACAAATTTAGTGATATATGCCTGGCTCAAGTAAGAGCTCAGTAAATGTGCATTATTACTGTTGTAGTAATCACTAAAATTGTTACCCATTTGCTGCTGAAATACTTTTTCGCACTTAGTTTCTGGTTATCTTGCTTTGCTGTTTGCAGTTCGTTGCCTTTTTGTTGGCATTAATCCAACCGTTTAATGAAAAGTCAGATGTAACATCTGTGATAAAGCCAAGATACACAGCAGTTTATTAAGTTAGAACGTATTATTTTATGGGTCTTTAATCTGCTGCCATTTCTGATAGCACCTTTTGCTGATTGTTGAAGAATTTGTTGAACTTTTCATATAATTTTGCTTTGTGGTTAATGTCTTACAGAAGCATGTATAGTTTCAGTAGCAAAACTCAAAGCAGCTTTCGGTTTTATTCTTTTGTTGTAAGCATTCGCTGTGAGTACATGAATATACTCTGAGTTTATAAGCAAGAATTATGTCTTCTCTCTGTATCACCAGTGCCTCACAGTGTACCTGGCATAAAGCAGGTGCTAAGAGAACGTTGAAGAAAGGAAAGGGGGGAGGCAGGAACATGACATCAATTATCTTCTGGTTTATCATTAGTCCACAATATAGCTTTCATTTTAAACTTTTCTTACCGTTACCTCATCTTCTGATCTATATAGTTTCTCTACCTGTGAGTTCCTCTTTGTTTCTGTTACTGATGGCTTCTGTTTTCCTTCTTTGTGTGAGCCTCTTAGCTTCTGCCATTGCTGCTCAGTAATGGTGACAGATGAAAACTCGTGAGAGTGCTATATTGACTGTATTCACTGTAAGTAATCCATAATCAATTGCACACTGTATGGGTATACATTTAGTGATTTTTTTTTAGATAATTCCTTTAAAGGTTCACTTTTAATTCATGCCTATTGAATTTTTTTGAAGTGCAGCTCACATTTCCCTTCTGTCCCACTCCCCAATCCAAATAAAAAGCAGGCAACTAATTTTTGATTGCTCCTTCTGTCCTTTGTGTAATCTTCAGAATTGGAATTGATCAGTTATTTCATTTATCTATTTCTCACATTGCCTACTTTAAAATTTTTGCAACATCCTTAAAGCCCACAAGTGTGTTTTTGCTTCCTTAGTAAGAAGTACCTTAGCCTGGGGCGCCTGGGTGGCTCAGTGGGTTAAAGCCTCTATGTCTTCAGCTCAGGTCATGATCCCAGGGTCCTGGGATCGAGCCCCACATCAGGCTCTCTGTTCACTGGGAAGCCTGCTTCCCCTTCTCTCTCTCTGCCTGCCTCTCTGCCTACTTGTGATCTCTGTCTGTCAAATAAATAAATAAAATCTAAAAAAAAAAAAAGTACCTTAGCCTGTATCATGGCAAAAGATAGAGGACATGTCTTTGTGTTCCCCTTCCACGTCACAATTATTTTTTGTCCTCTCTTCCTGCTTTGGTTCTTTGCAGAAAGAAGTCTTCTTTTCCAAATCTAACACTTATACCCTCACCAATCTTTTTTTCCCAAGACCTTCCTACAACAACCCTCCTCTCTTTGCCTCTCCCCATCTTCTTCCTTTCCACAAGCTTCTTCCCTTCAACTCACAAACATGTTCAAATTCCTTTCATCCAGAAAGTAAAGTTTGCCTCAATACTATTCAGTCTAGTTACTGCCATCTGTTCCTCCTCCTCTTCACTGTCAAGCTTCCATGTGCTTTCTTACTGCTCTGTGTTAACACTAATTTCACTGTAACTGTCCAGTTCCTTGTCTTTCTTTTCCTTTAGACTGTAAAGCTCTTAGATCTGTGTCTTGATCACCACTGATTCTTCAGGGCCTAGGATGTTTCCTGCTACATAGTAGGCATTCAATAAATATTTGTTGAATGAACAAACGATTTGGTGTCATGCCTCTACCCTTCATTTGTGAACCATTGGCAATTTTTTCCCACCCCTACATTTCTGTTAAAAGTTTACTTGAAAGGGGACACCTGGGTGGCTCAGTTGGTTAGGCCACTGCCTTCGGCTCAGGTCCTGATCCCAGGGTCCTGGGATTGAGTCCCGCATCAGGCTCCTTGCTCAGCAGGGAGCCTGCTTCTCTCTCTGCCTCTGCCTGCCGCTCTGCCTGCTTGTGTTCTCCCTCCCTCTCTCTCTCTGACAAATAAATAAAATCTTAAAAAAAAAAAAAAAGTTTACTTGAAGGTGGGCGCCTGGGTGGCTTGGTGGGTTAAAGCCTCTGCCTTCGGCTCAGGTTGTGATCTCAGGGTCCTGGGATGGAGACCATATCCGGCTCTCTGCTCAGCAGGGAGGAGCCTGCTTCCTCCTCTTTCTCTGCCTGGCTCTCTGCCTACTTGTGATCTCTCTCTGCCAAGTAAATAAATAAAATCTTTAAAAAAAAAAGTTTACTTGAAGGGCATCGATGGCAACGTAAATGCGAAGTCTAATGGCTTCTTGCTTTTCATCATGCTTGACCTCTTCATGGTCAATAATGCTTACAAAACTTACTTTTCCCAGATTTTTTGGTCACTTGTAACTGGGTCACCTTGGGCTAATCTCAGCATGGTATTGCATCCAAAAAAACTAGACAGGCCCAAGATTCTTTGGAAAATAATGAATCTGTTTACTATTTTAAAGAAATTTTCTAAGGAGATAAAAAAGGTACAATTACATAAAGCCTAGTGAACTTCATACAAGTTCTTTTACCCATCTCTCTTCCCAAATCCTCGTACAACCTGGCAGCTTCCTCCAGTGTCTTCTGTAACATTTCCCCCAAAACCTTACATAAAGTTTCTACCCCAAAAAACCCCTTTTCCACTTTTCCCATCTTATTTTCTTCCAAGAATAACTTTTTCCAGTTTAAATCACCTTAGCCTCTCAGCTTCTTCCAGTTCTTTTCTATATCCATTATCCTGCTTAGCATTCCAAAAGTTTAGAATGTTCTCTTGATATCATCTGGTTTGCCCTTACCAACTTTCTTTGCATGATTTTACTTAATCTTGAAGCTTTAGATCAGACACTATTTCCTTTAGTGAGTATTTCCTGACTTCTCGGTTTGGCTAGGTTTCCCCCTTGTATGTTTCTATAGTGCCCCGTGAATAACTAAATTGAAATGATCTATTTGTGGCTTTTCCTTAGGCTATAAGCATCTTAGGGTGGGGCTTCTATCTTTTCTTTATGCCCCTGGCATCTGTCATAGCACCTAGAACATGGTGGATGTTGATAAATATTTATTGAACTGATGCTCCTGTGAACTCTCATCCTTTTTCTCTTGCCACTGGCCTTTGCTACTAGTCCTTTAAATATGAATCAAAGTTTCCTTAGTCTTTTTTTTTCTTTTTTTTTACACTGCCTCAGTGATTCCTTCACTTGCAGTGCATCAGTTATCACTTCTGTGAAGATGACCCCAGACCTGTTTTCTAGCCTGGCTGTTCTGATTACAATCCCATTTGTTTTCAAAGTTGCAAGTCAGACATCTCTCTATGGATGTTTCTCCAGCACCTTAAATGCAACAAAAACTCAGTAAACTAAACTTATTATCTTCCCTTTAAACTTGTACCTTCTTTATGTGTTCCCTGTCTCAGTTATTTATACTCGTACCCACCCAGTTGCCTAGACTAATTAGAATCCTAGGAAATGCCTTGACTTTTTTTTTTCCTTCTCTTATATTCTTCACCTAGTCAGTGATCAGTGCCTGTCCATCCTGCACTTGAATGTATTTTTACATTTGGCTCTTCCTTGCCATCTCCATATTTAGTAGTTTAATTTGGACTCTTATCTTGTACCTACACCATTGCATTAGTCTTGTAACTGACCTCCTCTCTAATCTGTCTTCCATGCTGCTGTCAGAACTATCTTCCTAAAACACAGATCTGCTGTTACTGTCTCTTACTTGACTGACTTGTTCTCAGGTCTTGGCTTAATTGTCACTTCTGAATAAAGACAACCTAAAGTATATCTTCCTTGTAGTTCTGTTTCATATTCCTTTCCTTGTCATCTAATACAGTTTGTAATTATGTTTATATTTGTTCATTGATTTAATGTCTATCTTCCTGCTGGAGAGATTTATGTAAGAGACTAGGAGAGTTATGTAGACCCTGTGCCTTGCACAGTGCTTGGGACATAGTAATGCTTTAAAAATATTTGTTGAATGAGTGGGTGGGTGGTAGCTTGTCAGTATAGGCAAATAGAAGATAGCAAAAGCAGAAAAGTTACAGGTCCTAGACTCTTCGTACATTCACACAGACCTTGGTCTGTAGTTCTGGCTTTTCTGTAATAGTAATGGGCTTCTCCCTTCTGTCTTTTGCATTTATTTCCACGAGGATGGGAGTCAACATTACCCCATACTCACACTAATGCTGATGTGACTGCAGTTGGTTTGGGGGCTACTGGGTGGTGGCAGCTAGATTTTTTTTTTTTTTTTTACCTATTATTGATGATAGGTGGTGCCCTAGACATGCAGACAAACTGGTTATTTGCTAGGTCAAGTTAACCCAGATTCCTTTTTAGCTTCTTGAGTGATGCAAGCCTTAACACCACATATTAATTAAAGTGTTTATTACTTGTAGGACTAGTTGTATTTGAAATGAGGTATTTATTTGCCTTTTAAAGATTGAAGATTTCAATTTAACAAACTTTTGTTGAATAGAAGCTAAAATAAATAGTTTAAAAATATCTAGGGATAGGGGCACCTGGGTGGCTCAGTGGGTTAAAGCCTCTGCCTTCAGCTCAGGTCATGATCCCAGGATCCTGGGATCGAGCCCTGCATTGGGCTCTCTGCTAGGCAGGGAGTCTGTTTCCCTTCCTCTCTCTCTGCCTGTCTCTCTGCCTACTTGTGATCTCTCTCTCTCTCTCTCTCTGCCAAATAAATAAATAAAATCCTTTAAAAAAAAATCTAGGGATAGATCAGTAATAATAAGAAAGTTAAAGTTTTTTGCCTCGGTGAAACTTGCTCAGGTATCAAAAATCAAAGAATTTGATGCATATTCTTCAGATTTCACTGTTTTTAGGTTGACTGGCTTCATCTATTCAGTAGGCATATCGAACTCCTGCCTGTGTGAGATACTGAGTTAGGTGCTAGGGTTACAGAAATAAGAGACAGTTCCATCTCTCACGTATCATAGTAGAAGAATGTATTATAAGGATACACACAAATGGAATATCAAAGTACACTGAAGGGTAGGGGAAAGCTTTTCATAATTCCTAAATTCATTCTTTTTTTTTTTTTTTGAGATTTTATTTATTTATTTGACAGACAGAGATCACAACCAGGCAAAGAGGCAGGCAGAGAGGGAGAGAGGAGGAAGCAGGCTCGCCGCTGAGCAGAAAGCCCGATGTGGGGCTCAATCCCAAGACCCTGAGATCCTGACCTGAGCTGAAGGCAGAGGCTTTAACCCACTGACCCACCCAGGCGCCCCCTAAATTCATTCTTGAATTGAGTTTTGAAAGAGTTAGGTAGAAAAAAATTCCAGGTGGGTACAGAAACACGAGACCACATGTAGATCAAGGGAAAGAATGTGAGATAAAGTGATGACCAAATCAAGAGAGATCTTATGTACCAACTAAGTAGTTTGATTCATAGTTTGAAGATTAGGGGTAGCTGTTGAAGAATTTGAAGCAGGGGTATATGATAGCATTGAGGAGATTGAATTGGGGTGGAGAGTAAGATTTGTGGTAGGTAAATCAAATAGAAGCCAGTTTCAGAAATCTAAGTAGGAAGTTATAAGGGCCTACATTTAGGTAAGGCAGTGAAACTGTGGAGACAGATATGGATACTAACTCTAATTATTTCGAAAGTGGAATTTTCCAGCCCGTGGTGATGAATAAGGAATTGATTATGATTGCCAGGTTTGGGAATTTTGGTGGAGCAGGTGGGTTAGACCATTCCTCAAGGTAGGGAACGTAAGAGGAGGAATACTTTTCTGGGGGGAAATGTTGAATTAAAGTTTAGATGTTTTGAGGTTGAGGTGCTGTTGGAACATCTCATTGGAGATGCTTAGTAGGACCGGGAGATACAGACTAGAGGTCAAGAGAGAGCTTATCTGGGGGCTTGAGATTTATGAGTCATTACTATGTGTGTATTTTCAGCCTTAGGTTTTGAAGAGGTTACGAAGAAGAATAAATAGAGTCAGTATGTCATACTGCTCACATTCTTCTGGTTTATTGTGTAATTTGGGCCGGTGCCTTTCTATTTCAGTTTTGCTTTTGGGAAATGATGTTTGGCTAGCACTGATTCTCCATCTGCCCCACCCAGTACTACTTACTGCTGCCATGTGTACAGTCTGTAATGTAATATATATTTGATGCTACCCTAAGAAGTGCTGGATAATTAAATTCTAATGCTGTTAGGCAATGTGACGGCTTTACAAAAATTTGTAAGACCTATTTTAAAAGATTAACTTTAGAAAGGAAATACCTTATTTTAAAAAATGAAATCACTAGTGTTCTTAGACAGAATAAGACCTGTTTGTTGAGTCCTATACCTTGGACACATCCAGGATTTGTTTGTGATTTAGCCCGCCTGCCTTTTTTTTTTTTTTTTTTAAGAGATGGGGAGAGAGAAAAGGGTCACAGGGAGGGGCAGAAGGAGAGAGAGAATCTTAAGCAGACTCTACGCCCAGCGCATCCTAATGTGGGGCTCAGTCTTACAACCCTAATATTATGATCTAAGCCAAAATCAAGAGTCAGACGCTTAACTGACTGCCCCCCAGGTGTCCCTAGCTCCTGTGCTTCTGATCAAGGCAGAAACTATTTCTGAAAACTAGGAGGAAGCCATCTCACCAAACCAGTAGAGTCTGACATAATCATTAGGATAGGCTTAATTTAGTATCCATAGCCAGATTCTAAGGGGAAAAATGTGCTATTAAACACTGACCAGATGATTGAAGTATATTAATTTTACTTTGCTAAGCTGCATTTTCTGCATGGGTGAATAGTTAAGATAACAGTTAAAAACTAGGTCCTGCATTGTTATATATGTTCCTGTGGCCCTCACTGGTTTCTCCCAATTTCTTTTCATTTTCTTTCTGAAGGGAGAACCTAACGATGAAACTTTAGACCTTGCCATTTAGATTGCCACTAGAACTCTCCACAGGTGGAGGTTTTTGTGTCCTCAGAACTGACATGAAGCAGCCTGTTTACCCTGCCCAGGACAATGGATACTGAGGAGTACGGTATGCAAAATGAGTTTTAAGAAGTCAGCCCTGCTTGGGATTGAAATCAGTGACTTAATACTGAAAGCATAGGTCTGTATACCATTTAAGCTATCTAGCTTTTGATTAACTTTTAAAATCTGCCTTTTTTAAAAAAGATTTTATTTATTTATTTGAGAGAGAGGCAGTGAGAGAGCATGAGCGAGGAGAAGGTCAGAGGGAGAAGCAGACTCCCCGTGGAGCTGGGAGCCCGATGTGGGACTCAATCCCGGGTCTCCGGGATCATGACCTGAGCCGAAGGCAGTCGTCCAACCAACTGAGCCACCCAGGCGTCCCTAAAATCTGCCTTTAAAGGGAAGAATTCCTGGGAGACTATCTTTGTCAAGTTTTAATAGAGTGAATTTTATGGATGAGTTATGACCCTTAAAAACTGAAGTCAGTAACAGAAATGCTGACAGACTTGAACTAGAAGAGGGCAGCTATATTATAGTCTTATAATCTGTAGTTAAATGAGAAAAGAAACAGTTTTCTGTTCTAATGCTTTGAAAACAATTTCTTTTTCTTGTTATTTGAACTTTAATAATAGGCATTAGCATAAACCTAGTATCCATGTCACAATAAGACAAGGCACATTGCTGTAGCATAGAATTATTTTAAATCATAAACTTTTAACTAATACTTATTTCAGATCTTCTCTTCTAAATAAATTTGTTTTTAAACATTGATTTTTTTTTTCCTGGCAAGCTTCTATATATACCCATTCTCACCTTAGTAAATCACTAAGTGATTATTGAATAAAGGTAATTTGTGTATTTAGGCATGTGTAGGATTGTAACAAAAATGAAGAATTGAACAGAATTTTAGAATATATATTTTCTACATTGAGGACTTCATTTGTCTAATAACCTTCTTTATATGTGTTGATATTCTTTCATGCCCTGTGCCAACGTTTTAGAAATTTTGTTTAGAAATTTCTTATAAGATTTATCATATTTCAAAAGCACACACAGATTTTTTTTAATCCAAAAGATAATGAATACCTTGAATTTATAGTATGTATTATGCCAAAATTTAATAAGTAGTTAAATATTCTTTTAGCTTTACTAGATCACTGAGAGATAGAGGGTAGTTTTTGTTTTGTTTTGTTTTGACATTCTTTTTCATGTAGTAAAATCCACAGCACTCTATTACATCAACTAGACCAAGTTTACAGACTTAATCAATAGAAAAGTAAAACTGGCACCTCTTGATTTCCTGGTTTTGTGTATATTGGGTGGAGCTGACTCCTGGGTATGAAGGTTGTGATGGGAAATGATGCTAGGTACTTGCAAGAAAATACTGGAAGATGTTTGCCAAACATCCTGTATAAGTATGATTTTCTCATACCTCAGAGCCCTACCCTATTTAAAGTTACATCTAGATGCATATTGTTCTTGTACTGGAACCTGTTCAGTCACTTTTGGTGTAATACTAGCATGGCATCTCTCCTGTGTAGTATCCTGTGAAGGAAATCTGGCAACCCAATATTTGAAATTAATTTCTAACAGGTTTTGCAAAGTTGCTATTTAAAATCAAACTATGACTAAAACTAAAAACACTGACTTCCCTTGCTGACTGTTTTGTCCATGCTACCACCATCATTTTGCTTATCTTGCAGATTTCAAAATCCTAGTTCTTTTATGACTGTGTTCTTGATAGCTCCAACCCATGGTGACCTCTTCCTTGGATGAACTCACAATATTTACCTTACCACTAATTTTTCACACTCATCTTTTTTTTTTTTTTTTAAGATTTTATTTATTTATTTGACAGACAGAGATTACAAGTAGGCAAGAGAGGCAGGCAGGGAGAGAGAGGAGGAAGCAGGCTCTCCGCGGAGCAGAGAGCCTGATGTGGGGCTCGATCCCAGGACCCTGGGATCATGACCTGAGCCAAAAGCAGAGGTTTTAACCCACTGAGCCACCCAGGCGCCCCATCACACTCATCTTTTGTGTTATTATTGCATTATTATTTAACTAGAGTGTCCCGGTGATTAGACTCTAAACCCTTTGAGGCCTGATAGTCTTTCTCCACAGCATCATGAATAAATGAATCGTTGGGTGTATTCCTATTCTCTGTTCTCTAGATGTCAGTTTGGGTTTCTTTCTTTTCAGGGTCCTCTTCATGTCTTCCTTTGGCCTAAACCACCTATTGCTCTTGACTTGGCTACTCTGGTTCTGTTAGTATCTTGTGTTAGTGGAGATTATGAATGATTTTAGGAGATCCTGGGGCTAATTTTATGGGAGTAGGGGGTGATTTTTCTACCTTTTTTCCTATCTCAGGATCCATTTTTTAAACTCTGCCACAAAAATTATACTTTTTTACAGTTATTTTTAATAGGTATTCATTTATCAAAATATATTCTGGAATTCTGTATCTTGGAAGCAGTAGTTTAGATATATAAAAAAGGAGGACTAACCGGAAACAAAGAAGAGAAATACTGTTGAATTGCCAAACATGAATTTTATTTCCAGATTCATTTGCTTGCTGTGGTACTTTTTTTTTTTCCTCCCTTTTAGCCTAATGGGAACAGAACACACAGAAGTGTAAATAATTATAATATTGCATTATATAAGTCACTGCAAAGTAAGGTCTTAAACCATGTTTTTTTTTAGCCACCTGGCATTTTGTTTATACCATCTTTTGAGCCGTAATTCTATTGAATTGCAGATGGGGATTCTAGAGATTTAGTAGAACCTCATTTTAAACTGGAGAAAGTTGAGGTAAGTGATTGCACCAGGTCACACATGTAGTTAATGAAGAAGTCAGGAATGGAGGCCAGCTATCGCTTAAAGATTATTTTATATTTTAGTAGGTAATAACACATACATGTAAAAAAATAAAACAGTACAATGAGGTGTTCTGTGAAAGGTAAGTTTTCTTGCCATCCCATCTTTCTCTTCCCTCATTCTCTACCCCAGAGTCAAATTACTAGTTTCTTGGGTTTTCAAGAGCTGTTCTATGTGTAGATAAACATAGAAATGTATACATTCCCCTTGAAGCAAATGGTAGCATGTTTGTATACACTCTTCTGTACCTTTTTGTTTTCCACTTTTTTTTTCTCACATGGCATGTGTCTGAATTTTGTGGAACCCAGATATTCTTATTCTTTGGTCCATGAACTTCCATTTTACTACATTGTCTGTCATTTAAACAACCAGTTTTTTGTTCATGTGAATGGACAAAGTGTTAAATTATTTATTGTCTCTAGTATATATTGAATTCCTCATGTGACCATAATGTACTATGTCACATTGCTTTCAGAAAGAGATCATGGTCATTGGTTTATTTTATGATAAAGTTGAAGGTAAAAAAAAATAAGTGAAAATATATATAATAGTTATTGTTAGTAACCTAAAATATCTGATTAGGATATTTACTTTCCCATTTGAGAAAGAAATGACAGGCAGAGTTTTCAGGAAAAATGATTTACCTTTAGACTTGTGTAAAATCTGTTTGTACAAAAATGTTTAATTTCTCAGTGCCAGTGAAAAGCAATGATGTTATAAATATCAAGCCACAAATCTTTATTTTCTAAATTTTTAATACCTATTTTTTTAAGATTTTTAAGTCATCTGTATACCCAACATGGGGCTTAAACTCACAACCCTGAGGTCAAGAGTCACACGCTCTACTGACTGATACAGCCAGGCTCCCCTAGTTTCTAAATTTTTAAATCTCCAACCTCATATGCAAATAACAGACATAATTTTTCATTTGTTTCTCAAAACAGATTGTAACTATGTTTTAATCTTCTTAATATGCCTCAAAGACACATTTTTATGCAGATGATCCTAATTTTGATCATTTTATTTTGGCTAACATATATATCAATGCAATTATGGCTTTATTTTTCAGACATTAATGGGGCCTAAAGAACACAGTTTTAGATCTTTTGGACCAAACTATATCACAAAAGGCAAATCCATTAAAAAAATATGTACCATGCCAAATGTCCATGATAGGATTTATAGAGGCTAAGTATTTATATTTGAATTTTGCTTTAGATGGACAGTAATCCTGCATTCTCCCTAAGACGGCAGTACTTCTCAATGCACTATTTACTGAGTAATTCTGTTTGAAAATAGTATTAATTATAAGTCCATTACTGGTCGGAAAAAAGTTAATCATACTAAAAGTATATTTTTATAATACTTTCACAAGAGTTAAAATTCAGTAGTAGAACAAATCATATCTTTGAGGCTTATAGCATTAGTGCCGCTTTTACGTGTGTTGTCCTCAACCCTGAATACAGGGTTCTCCTGGTTCTTACTGCATTCTGACTTCGGAATTCTTGATGTAAGAGAACTAGTCTTGTCAAAAACTGTGATAAGTCAGGTTAGAACCTTGCTATATTTATAGGTCTCTCTCCTATGGAGATGTTTTCAGAAAACAAAAGCTGACAAACAGAGCACCCCAAACGAAAACAAACTTAAGTAACCATGTATTATGTGAGACACAGAAAATATTTTGATATTTATTCTATGGTGTAAGTTTATATGTCCCAATTCTATTTCTACTTGAATTTTTTTTGTTTTTGTGTAAATGACTAATTTAACAAATGAAACAAACACTTGTTGGTGCCATTAAAAAAAAAAAAACCAATCTTGAGCCTTCTCTGCTGTAAAAACTAAGCTGTAAATTCACAAGGTGGTGCCCTGGAACCTGGAGAAACACTGTATTTTCTTCCTCCTTTGTCCATCATTTTCATTCCTAATTGGTTCTGGTGTGCATGTATGTGTGTGTGTGTGTGTGTGTGTGTGTGTGTGTTGAATGCATTTGGATGTGTATATGTGTGTTTGAAATCACATGGCACATGGCATTGTAGTTTGCAAATGGGGAACAAGACAAGGAGGGCAGGCTAGCCTCCCTGCCAGGCCTCACAGGTAACTTTGATGTGGCCATTACTTTCTAAGGCTGGCCTTAATTACGGGTTGATCTAGCAAGGTGACTGGGTGTTAGAGAACTGGGTCACTCTAACCAAACTCCTAGATATGGTGTGCAAATTCCACAATGCTAGTTTTAAAATTTTCAATGAGGGCTATCAGGCATACTGGCTTCTCATTTTTAGGGCTCAGTGTATTTTCTCCAAATAGGCAAATCTACAGTCTACTAAATTATAATCAGAAGATTGCTTGATGAGCATTGAATCAGCTCTCAGTGATCAAAATCAGCAAGTTCTGGTAGTATAATGCATTCATCTTTCCCAAGGAATATATTTGCCACTCAGACCAGATGTTCTTCAATTCTCAGAGCATCCTTTTTACTAGACCAGGCTGCAGACAGATGGCCAGCTTTTGATTTCTTGATTTTTTTCTTACATAGTTACTATAGATGATCTCCTTTAGCACAATTTTTTCCCATTAGAGTTTAATAAAATGGCATTCATATCTGCAAAATAGCTCGGTGCCTGGCATACAGTAATTAAATGATAACTAATATTGATAAGAATAAATAGTGTTGAGTTCAGGTCACCTTGATACTTGTATTGTCAAAGACAGTCTTTTGGGCCATTTCTTTAGATGAGTGATCTATTTCATCTTTTTACATTTTGAGTTATTTTCATTCTTTATTCTCTTAATTCTTTTAACTCCTTAATTTCATTTATCCTTAATATTGAATCCATGAACTAATTAAGGACAATCATTTTTGGCTCTGAATGATTTTGTTACCATTTTGTTTTTGATTCTTTTCAAATTTCAGTTTTTTGCTCTAAAATACCTCATTCCCTACAGTTTCCCATCTGCAATGTGAATCTGTTGAAAGAGATCATCTTCAAGTTACTGCTCAGCTCTAGAATAGATAGAATTTTAGATCTTATTTGAACAGATGATGTCAGGTATAGCCCTTTCCATCTAATCATACTTACTTTCATTTCAAGCTCTGCCTAAGTCTTTCTCATAGCATGTAAAGTTATTTTGAAAATGGTAGCAGCATCAGGATTCTTAGAATTACAGGGAGGCAATAATTGAAAACCCCAGAGTAGAGGTATGATGATGGTGAATGATCACCACCAGTCAACAATGATACTGCAGGTATGACAAGTACACAGTTGGCAAAACTTTTTGTATGTAAAGGAGTATAGAAAGGAAAAATAGTTGATTACTCCAGCAACAATGAGCATTGTCAGCCTTCTGCTCTTCATCCATCCAGGGATCAGTTATTCTTTTAAGAGTGGCAAAATAGATTTAGGATAACAGTGGGGACATTGCCACAGCTCTTTCTGGTATTTGTAAAAATACAGATTATGGTGAATTTTTGAAGCTGGTGGTCTCAGAACCACTGTTGTGGGGGTTCAGAAAATGGAGAGATCATTTCAGACAGATATTCAGAGAAAGCTTGTCAGGAGTGGCTTTGGTCTGGGTCTTGAGGGATGGGCAGTGCTTGAATAGATGAAAGGAGGGAGAAAACATTTTTTTGATGGGTGAAATACCAACAATAAAAGCATAGAGGTGAGCGGGCGCCTGGGTGGCTCAGAGGGTTAAAGCCTCTGCCTTCAGCTCAGGTCATGATCTCAGGGTCCTGGGAATGAGCCCCACATCGCATCATCGCATCATCCGGCTCTCTGCTCAGCAGGGAGCCTGCTTCATCCTCTCTCTCTGCCTACTTGTGATCACTGTCTGTCAAATAAATAAATAAAATCTTAAAAAAAAAGCATAGAGGTGAGAAATAGTAGTGTATGTTAGGGGAGTGAAGAGAAAGTAGTTTGGTGCAAAATTTCTTAAAATATGGTCCATGAAAGAGAATTGAGGCAGTGCTTCCTGTCAAATATCACTTACTTCAGGATTAGAAAAATGTGGTCATTCAGCACGATGAAACTATTGATGTCTCTCAGTGCATCAAGCTTCGTGTTTTCATGTGCGGGATCCCTGATGTCATCAAAGAATTCCATTTTAAAACACTTTTTGGAAATTGGAAAGGCTGTCAACATTTTCAAAATAATTCTCTCTGTATCTCTCTAATATTCAAATGGAAGGAAAAAAAGTGATATCACTCTGAGGGCGGATGTGTGCCTGTCATGTCAGGTACACTTCATGGCTTTCCTGCTTTGATGAGGGAAGGATAGTCACATGTTATTGTCTTGTTACTCTCCATATCAGCTGCTGTCACCACCTTTCCAAGAGGTATTACTAAGAAAGAGGAACAGAATATGTTGTTTTTCTCTACTAGACAGAAGTCTGCTGCCTTTCAAGAGGCCTTAATTGAATGTGAAAGCAGAGGAAATAGTGTCACTTGACTCTAGCTTGAAAGTCTTGGAGGAATTTAGTGTCCCAGTACAGAGGCTACCTCAATCTGACAAAGCATTCTGTGGAATTCTGCTTTGGTTCTGCGTACCTTTGTGAGTCAAAGATTTCATTGCTTGTTATCATGGAGAAAAAGTTGCAGCTGATCATTGAAGAAGATGTATGTGTTGCTATGTCAAAGACCATATTGTAATTTCATCTCAACAAGCCAAACCTTACTCAGATTTACTACTGAGCAGTTAGAATTTTTTAAAGTAATTTTCTTCAGGACACCACCATTTTTCTTTTATGAAAAATAATAATGTGAGGGAGGCATAGTCATTTAAAAATACTGGTTTTTATATATTGCTTATGTTCAGGAAATCAGTTTCCAGTGCAATGAAATAAAGTATAGGGTGTATGTATTTGGGTGCATGTTTCTGGAAAAGAAGTCTGTATCTTTAATCAGAATCTCAGACTGGTCTTTGACTCCCCTGAAAGGTTAGGAACTAATAATTTAGCTAGTGTGGAGATAATAGGATGCTATGGATGAGCAAAGGAATGACAGGAAATTAGAAAGCTCATGTAACGAATGTGAGAAAGAAAGCTTCAGCAGGACTGAGGGGTGATTTAGGGATTCAGATTAGCTCCAGGCTCTGAGTTATTTTAGTAATCTGAAGGTAATTTTCTAGATAGAGCTTCTCAAAGGTAGGAACCCTCTGTTACCTTCTTCGGTCTTAGTGTGTAAGCACAGTGACTGAGAAAATAGGTACTCAAAAATGTCAAATTGAATCACTCTGCGGTTAATGAAAGTTGGACTACAACACCCAAAATAAATGTTCTTCTGTTTTATCTGTATTTAATCCTGTTTATAACTCATTTGGTGGAAAATAAGGTTTTTGAAGAGAGAATGCTTTATAAAAAGCTCAACCTTCTTTTTGTTCAGGAGTGGTTAGTTAATGCAAACTTTTGGCCTCCTTGGATTTGTTCTGTTTAAGTTTTATTTCTGATAAACATTTACTAGAGGTGTGCCTCTAGACATGATAATTTTGTCCAGTCCCTTCAGAAAGAAGGAAACTTGTAGGATGGTGTGGATGATTAGGTCATCATATATTTAAGCAATATTCTAATGAACATCTAAATTTGGATTTGTTCATCATTAAGTAAAATCAACCTGACAACTCTGAGGTCATTTTGGCTTAAAATATCATTGGAACTTATAATCTATTTTCTATCAATTTAACAACAATGCCCTGGAATCCCACCCCTACATTTTATCAGTATAATTTTCTGTGATCTTTAAGCATTTTCCTGGGACAAAGTTTGGCAAAACAGACTTCCTAAGTACTAATAACTGCTAAAAATTTAAATGTGTTCTCTTGGAAGACAAAGATGTTTAGACTCCAGTTCATTGTAATATTTAGTTTTGCTCCCCCTAAGTTCTTTTAAGAGAAAATTAATGAATACATTGTCAAAACACTGGTATTATAAAAAAACATTTGTTCCAAAAATATGTGTTTTTTTTTCTGTGGCAATTATAAATCAAATTAGGTTTGTTAAAAGCCCAGAAATCCAACCCCCACCCCACTTTTGTCTGAAGTAGAAATGAATTGGGAGAAAGTTAGAATGGGTACATAAGAATGGAGTAAAATTTTATTGAATTGTGTTTATTATAAAAATAAAATGTGCTTATTGTATACAATTTGGGAAATATCTCAAGATTACCTGAGGCCTCATCACCTGGAGAGGACCATGTCACACTTTGGAGTGTTTCTCTCCATTATTTTACACATCTGTGGTGTGGTGTGTGTGTACGTACACACATACGTATACACCCCTACACACACACTACAAATGGGGATGAAAACAGACTTTTTTCATTCCATCTAGTATACGTACTTTCCCATATGATTAGGTATTATTTCCCAGCATTATTTTAATAGGCTAATATCCACTATAAGAAAAAGACCGTAATCAAACCGACATCTTACTGTTGGATATAGGATATTTCCAGTTTTTCTTTAATTTTTAAAATTTTCGTTGCCTTTTGTTTTTGTTGTTTTCTTCTGTCATAGATACTGCACTGAAAACCCTGTATGGAAATTTTGTATGTATTCATAATTATTCCTTACGGGAAAATCCTAAAACCAGAATTGCGGGTCAAAGTATTAAAAAAAGGGTTCTCGTACATTTCCTTACATTGCTAAAACCTGGATGAGACTTCAGCTGGGTGCTGGCTTCCCCTGATCAACACAGGTTTCTCTCCTGTGACGGTGGGACAACCTGTTGGGCGCAAGCGGCATCGCGCGGAGTTTGGGCTCGCGGCTCCGGGATTAGCTGGGAGGAGCCGGCGCGTGAGTCCCGTTTCTAACCGGCGTGTCTTTGTCTTTCTCCATGGGGACCGCTGCCGCCCGTGCGGACCGAAGCCTCGGGAAGCCGTCGCCCCGCAGCGCCGCCGCCCTGCGCCCCGCCGCCCCGGGGAGCCGCTGCCCGCCGGCGGGCGCCGTCACCACGCGCCAGGCCGCCGCCAGCTGCCGCGCCAAGCTCCGCGGCGGCGCCGCCCGGGAGCGCCAGCACGCCGCCCGCGGCCTCGGGAAGCCCGCGCCGCCCTGAGCGCCGCCGCGAGCGCCGCCGCCCGGCCACCGGCGGGACTACGCCAGCGCTGCGCACAGCCCGAGTACCTCAGGCGCCCCGCCTCGGCCCGCCTTCCTTCCCGCCCGCCCTCCAGCCCCTCCGGGCTCCGGGAAGTCCCCTCCGACAGCCGCGAACTCCCCGGGGGCTCGGCTCTCCGCACACCTCCCTACCCGCCCCAGCGCTGCCATCGAGCCTCGTTCACCGCAGGACTCTTGCCCGCGCAGCCCCTCGGGAGGACCGCGTGCCTTAGGGCCGGCGGGTCGGGAGGATGGCCTTCCTAGTCGATGCTGCTCTCGGAGCGTTACTTCCTCATCCTGCCTGCCAAAACCCCGGCTTTTTTGAGACTCTTACCACTGGGCGGTAGCATCCTCTTTCCCTCCTTGTAATTTATCAACTTCCTAGGCAGTTTCTTTCCCAAGTTCTTCAAACAGTAGCTACCGCCTTAGTCTTCACCTCAAATCCTCATCAGCAGCAAGCTGGTTACCTCCCCAGCCCCCCGCCCCCGTCTGCCACAAGATTGTTTTAATTGGTGTACAAATCCCTAGTGACTGCGGGGTCATCAACACAATCTGGAGTGTGTAATGCATAACTGTGGTTGAACTTGAGCTCCAACATCCAGTCTCCTCCTTGTAACTTCATCTCCAATGACCATTTTCTTTCCTTCGGATCCGTCCTTGCCCTCAGAGTTCTAGACTGCCGCCCCGGGGGATCCGCTCAGTTTTGCGCTGCCTGGGGTGCTCCCAGCCCCCAACTGAGACAGCGTGGGTGTTAGTGATGGCCTGTTCACGTGACATGCCGGTCTCCTCCAAGGAGCAACTGTCCTGGGGACTCCTCCGCAGCCTGGCTGAAATTCTTTTAGAACTGTGCTGCATGCAGCCTAAGGCTCTTCTCGCTCAAGCCCCCTGTCCTTTCATAGTGTCACACTTGCTCTGTGGTGTGAAGACCTCCCTCCGCCCCTGTTTTCTTACCTTTTTCCTTGGCTGATGTTCCTTCAGTAAAACTTGCAAGTTGAACCCTGCCTTGGTGTCTGCTTCTAGATGGACCCGAGCTAACACCTTAGCAGACATTCCACTCCAGTCACCGTCTTCCTATCCTTCTGGATCCCTTGTTTACTGACTTCTAGTTCATTAACCTCGTTTTCCACACTATCAGCCCGTTTTAGATTCACTTCCTTCCTTGTCTAGCCTAGATGCCACAGTCCATCATTCTAATCATCCTCCTTGAAACACAGTGCTCTCAGCAGTCTTGAACCTCAATTTCTTCCACTTGTCTGGTAAAATCCCAACTCTGGATCAACTTTAGTATTTGCCTTCCATGGGCTTGATTGGGACAACTGAACATTTTGCTCAAGAAAATCACACAGTACAGTCAATTAGTTTCATTTCCAACTTATTATTTCCAACCTCAAATTGGTGCTATTATTCCTAGGGAGTCTCAGTTTCCCACTAAAAACTGATAAATCTTTAAATCTCCTCATATTTTTCTGATCCCCTCCTGGCTGTTTACTTTACATTTCCCTTGGAAAATAGAATATATTACATAAAAACTCCTTCAACTTCCCACGGCCAGAGCCCCGTGCCCCACCCCCAACCCAGCTACCTTGGTAAGCATCTCCTTCCTTTTGGTGACTAGGAGGAAGTTTTGAAGGCTAGCTCCTCCTGTTGTGCTCTGGACACCATCTCCTGTCTCCTTCCTCCTTAGATTTCCCCTTTTCTCTCTTCTGCATCATCAAGCTCTGTCTTGAATGGACCATTCTCGTCAGCCTGCAGACATGTTCCAGTGCCTCCCCCCTCCCTCCCGCAAATAAACCACATCTTTCCCATCTGTTAGCTATTTCTCAGCTCTCCTTTGTAACTACTAAACTTCTCTAGGGAGTTATATATTGTCTTTATTTTCTAATCTTCCAATTACTTTTTAGTCCATAATGTGACTCCCCAGACCACCACCAGCATGGAAAGTATCCTTGTTAAGGTCACCAGTCACTTCCATATTACCCTGTCAAGAGGACACTTTTCTGTCTTCACCTTGACCACTGTCTGCTCCTTTAAATGTTCTCTCCTATCCAAGACACTGTTCTCTCCTGGTCTTCCTCCACCTTCACTGATCAGTGTTACACTCCTTCTGCCTACCTTTGAGAAGTTGAGGTTTCTCACGTCCACTCAGGTCCCCCCCCTTTTTTTCTGTGTTCTTCCCCATAACAGTCTTATCAATTTCCATGGATAAGTACCATCTGTATGCTAAAGGGCTTCAATTTTTTCCCCTACCTTTACCTTTAAGTTCTAGACTCACATATCTAATTGTTTACTTAATATCTTCATTTGGAGGAGTTGGATCTTTCAAACTTAACATGTCCCAAATCTAATTTCTCATTCTTATCCCAAACCTGTTTCCCCCCTTCTCTATTAGAGTAAATAGCACCCCCATCCTACCAATTGTTCAAGCTAGAAACCTAGGAATCATCCTTGATTCTTTTGATGACCTCTTTTACATCAAATAGACCAGCATAATCTATTAGTTTTATCTCCAAAATATACCTTTAATCTGCTTCATTCCATTGTCAATGCTATCACTTAATCCTGATGAATGTTTTTTCTCACTTGATTACTGTGACAGCCAGTCCTACCTACTCTCTCTGGTTCTACTCTTGACCCCATGACCCACTTCAGTACATTCTTGATACAGTGGCAACAATGACTATAAATGGAATTGGATAAATTGTTGCTCATAAGATAAACATCTAACCCCCCTACGTGGCTTACACAGTCCTGTACGATCTCTCCATCCCCATCCATGCTCACATCTTTATTGCTCACTATGATGCTGCCACATTGGTTCCTCCAACATGCCGAGATCTTTTCTGTACCTCAGGGGCTTAGTAAATGTTATTTCTGCTTAAACTGCTCTTCTTGGCTATCCTTTCTATAATGCTTCAATACATCTTGAGAAAGGCCTGCCCAGAGCATTGAGTGACAGTAGTCCTCACCACTCTTCTCCCATTTGCTATCTCAGTCTTTGTTTTCTTCATTACTCAATCCTTTATCTCAATTTGTAACTTTATTTATTTGTTTATTTACTTTTCATGTGTGTGTCTGTTTCTCATACTGGAATGAATGAGGGAAGAGACTGTGTCTGGAGGTCTAGATTCTTTAACATTGTATTTCTAGCCCCTAGCACAATATTTGGCACATATTAGATGCACAATAAATACCTGTTGAAGGAATGAATAAACACATTTGCTAATTTTCTGTTGGGAGTTCACTTTTTATTGATTTATAAGAGCTCTTTATATATTAAAACCATCAACCATTTGTTCTGTATGCTGCAGACATTTTGCCCCTTGTCATATGTACAAATTTAATTCATGATGTATTTGATAGGTAGAAATACTACATTTTCCATTTAGATAAATCTCTTGGGTGATTTCTGCTTTTGGTGATATGTTTAAAAAGGTCTTCTCCATCTCAATATTATATAAATATTTGTGTTTTCTTTTCTTTTGATTTTTTAAGATTTAAATCTTTACTCCAAATGGAATTTATTTTTTATATAGATGTGATTAAGGCTCTAAATATTTATTTAGTTGTTGCATCATCGTTTATTGAAAACTCCCTCTTCCACTGTTTTAAACCACTTTTACCAAATATTAAATTTTTACATATACTTGGAGTGCTTTCTGGATTTATTATTTTTTGATTGGTTGGCATCCTTCTCTATTCCTGAACCATGTTTAGAACCATTACTGTCATTTTATAATTTGCTTTATTATGTGATTAGCTTTTTAATGGAGCAAATGTTACTCTGGGGCAAACGTTATTCTTCTTTTTCAAAATATTTTCAGCTATATTTGTGCATTTATTCTTTCAGATAAACTTTAGTTATATTTCAGTCAAATTCCAAAAGAAATTCTATTGACATTTTGTTTAGAATTGCTTCAATGTTATAAGTTAATTGGAGGAGAGTTGCCATCTTTATAATACTAATTTTCCCATTCAGGAACTTGTCACATGTCAAGGTTGTTGAAGGCTTCCTGTATATTCCTCAGTAATTTTGTGGGTCCTGCATATTTCTTGTTAATTATATTATTAGATATTGACATATCTTTGTTGGGATCATTTTATCATGATGTTTTATAACTGGTTGCTCCTTGTAGGCTCAAGCTATTGATTTTTGGTAACTTTTCTGAACTCCTCCATTAATCCTCCTAGTTGATTCTCTTCTAAGTAGGCAATCATTTGAAGTATAACTAATGGTAGTTTTCTCTCTTCCTTTACAATATTTATACCTCATATTAAATAAGTGATGGTATTAATTTTGCTCTTATTCCTGAATTTTGAGGAATGTCATTAATATTTCACCAGTTTTTAATGTTAGCTGTTGGACCAAAATAGAGGTCTCCATCTGGTTAAGGAAGTAGTTTCCTGGTTCACATATACTAAGCATTTTATTGGAAGCTGTTGATTATATTAAACATATCTGGGAAACTAGATATGATTATATGGTTTTACTTCCTTGACCTATTATTATAATAAATCATATTAACAGATTTCTCAATGTTGGATTATTTCTGCATAAGACATCCTATTTTGTTATGGTGAGTCTATAATATAATGTTGAATTCAGCTTCTTACATTTTATGTAGGATAATTGCATTTATATTTGTGAATAAGATTGGATGGTAGTTTTACATTTTTTATGTCTATTTTTATCAGCATCAAAAAATCATGCTCTATGCTCTATATTAGTATAGAGTACAGGAATAGCTTAATCTTTGAGGATTTGAAGAACTAATTGTTTAGGCTCCAAGTTTTTTTCAGGGTAGGTGAATGGGGGATTAATTTCAGGAAACATTAAAGTTTTCTTCCATGACTTTGGCCTAGAAGGTTAACTACTATTTGTGGATATCAATTTAAAAGATAATATTTTAAAAGAATATCATGCATTTTCATAGAACTTAAAAATGTATTAGCAAACTTTTACATATAATTATCTTATAATTAAGAATATTTTTCTCTATATTTATAGTTATAGCTCCTTTCTCATTTCTAATTTTTTGGTTGCATTTTTTCTTTCTTTTATTAGACTTGTCAGTCTTTTAAAAGAACAACACCTAGCTATTTCATAAATTCTATTTTGTCTATCTTTTATGTCACAAATGTAACTTTTACTCTTTATTCCTTCTTTACTCTTTTCTTAAGTTTGTTTTCTGAATGTTTCTTTGCAATTGATGACTTAGTTCATTTATTTTTATTTCTTTCTTATTTAATAATAGGACACATAAGGCTATAAATTTACCTGTGAGAACAGCTTTGACTGCATCTCAAAAGTTTTGGTATGTAGTCTCTTAATTGTTGCTATTTTAAGAGAATAGATTATAATTGCTGTTTTTATTTTATTTTTGACTGGTGTTATTTAGGATAGTGTTGTGAGGTTTGTTTTTGTGAATGCTGACTTCCTTTTAATAAAGAATAAATTTATTAATATTTATGTTGCTATTTTAATAAAGAGCTAACTTTGTTTGGTAACAGTGAAGGTATCTGTGAAGTGGTCTTATCTGAAGTTATATGCAAGCATTACCTAGAGTTTCTTTTATAAGATCCTCCCCAAAACCTCAACCAGTGGTGTCTATACTAATTACTGACAATAGGGATTTCACATACTAATACCAATAATTTACTGAAATTGTGATTTCTATGTAATGTTCTAGTTGCTCATAAAAAAGGCAAGAAAGAGCTTTAAAATGTTTATCGAATCCAAAATCCTCAGATAATATGGAACTTAAATGATCATCTAATAATTAGAAAAACTCATTATCAACGTTTATGAACTTAGGAAGGATTTGAGAACTGTGAACATGGACTTTGTCATAAAATTTTGGCATTAAGAACAATTTTTCTTTAGACTTGGAGGAATTAATTTTAAAAACATTTTTATAATTATCAATGTGATTTATGTACATAAATAAAATTAAAGTGATCTGTAACTCAGAAAAAACACTGTTAACATTTTGTTATATTTTCTTCTAGGACTATTTCTGTACATTGCTCTTTCTTTTTGATAGAATTAGGATCATATTTTATTATCTTGGTTTTGTACATCACTTATTATTTGTGAGAATTCCCCTATGAAATAGGAAGTGGAGATGATTGGGAATTAATTTATTTCACTGTTAGCAGTGTAACGATTGGGGTCTTCCTGCTGTGATTTCTACTGCTCAGACTTCTTACTTCTCCAGCCTTGTCCGTGAAGACTCTCCTGGTAATCATCCATGTAATTTCTTTGTTTCTTAAACTGGAATAAGTAGTTTCTATCACTTGTACTCTGACTGATATAGGGTCTTGTTTTATTTGGTTGATAACATTTTCAGAATTCTTGTGTTAAAAGAAATATGCATGTGTGTGGAGGCATGGCACATGCACACAAACACCCTTACACCCATACACATTTGGGGAATATTGTCTACGTTATTGGTCTTTCTGGAGGTTCATAGACCAAATTCTTATACTGAAGGTTCTGAGAAGTTTTACATTAAAGAAAAAGGCTTGCTCTAAAAATATTTCAAACACTTCATTATTGGAATACATTTTTTTTTCATACTGAGGTTTTTTTCAAAACCTCAGGAATACTGATTTTATTTATTAGCTTAGCAATATATTGATGGCCTTTTCTCTTGGCTTCCACACAGCAGTAATAATTTAATTAGTATGTATAGCATAACTCTCAGTTGAGTTAGCATATAGAACAGGTTTATTTTATTATTGTGTACCAAGGAGGTAGTCCTAGCTGGGCCTGAGGATCTGATCTCAAGATTGCTGTCAGATCCAGGTAGGAGAGCTGGGCCCTTCTCTGGCCCCAATTCAGTTACTCTTAACTTTGCCAGGACAAAGAGTCTGGGGAGGTAAAGGTGTATGCCCACCTGGACCCTGAGTCCTCTTCTGTAGACTACATTCTGGGTGCCTATAACCCAAAAGTCCCAATCCACACAGTCTTACCTTCTGGAGCCTTTTCAGGCCCATCCTTTTGTGCCATCAGTTGAACACCTGTAGGTCCAAAAAGCAACTGAAGAATAGTATTTGCAAAGGAGTGGATGCAGCTTGATTCTGCAGGATGGAGAGTCCACACAAGTGCATGTGAGGCCCCTCACAGTGTGGGATGCACCTGGAGGTGTGAGATAGGGACAAGTTATGACTAGGCCACCATGCTCCAGCATGAGACTCTAAGGAATCCAAGAAGTCTTAACTTAAATGTGGCCTTCTAGGAAATAAAGAAGATGTATGAGTTAGCATAGAACAATAGAACTCATTTAATAGTTTGTTGGCTTGTTTTGTAACTTTGAAAATATTTGGATGTCTGAGACATAAGTCTCCATTCTACTCCTGCCTGGCCTCTGCAGATATTAGGGGTCAGATTGGAACTGGGAGGGCTAGAAGCAAAAGTTGCAGTCCTGGGAATAGTGGCACATTGAGGAAGTCTTGGGATCTCAGAGGAAAGTGGCCAAAGAGTGCCACTAGGGAGACAGAACACCGAGCTTCATGACATTCAGCCTGATGCAGCCCTAAAGCTTGGGATGAAGCACTGGAGCCTCTGTCTTTGAATGAACCACCTGCTGAGATTGTGAGAATCTCAGTAATAAGCATAGGCTGCAATGGGTTAGGGTCTAGATGCCCTCGCTCCAAGTCTTAAGCATTCCTCCAACAGCCTTGCTAAAACATAATTCCTCCTTTCCAGTGAGTGGGAAGTTCAGAATCAGATTAAATTTTACTTAGAAATTAAAGTAATAGCACCTCTTTTATACCTGAGTGTGGTGTGTGAGAGTCCCACTAACAAAATTGTAATAAGTGGAAAATGGTGCAAAAAGCAGCATAGGATGTCTTTGAAGAATGAAATCTCTCTTGGTCTGGAAGTTAAGGTTAAGTTCTTGGAAGAAGTTACATTTAGTTGAGAATTGGACAGTGAGCAGAATTTTTGGGACAGCAAGGACATTGCAAACAGGAAAGAAGGGCATCTGGGGAGGTTGGACGTGGGAGAGAACATGGGGGATTGGAGGTGAATGGAGGTCTGTGTGGTGTGGGAATTGGGAGTTGGCCATCGTGAAGCAAGATGGACAGTGTAGCCAGATAAGACTGGGGAGGAATACTGAGTCCTGATCACATGGGGGCCTGTAAACCATGCCATGAGCTTCTTCAGGAAAACAACCAGACCACTGTTTTGTTTTGTTTTTTTAAGATTTTATTTATTTGAGAGAGAGGCAGTGAGAGAGAGCATGAGCGAGCAGAAGGTCAAAGGGAGAAGCCGTGGAGCTGGGAGCCCGATGCGGGACTCGATCCCGGGACTCCAGGATCATGACCTGAGCTGAAGGCAGTCGTCCAACCAACTGAGCCACCCAGGCGTCCCCAGACCACTGTTTTACCTTCAATAAACTCATGGTCTAGCAGAGAGAAAAAAAAATCCAGTAAGAAAATTATTAAACACAACAAGATTTACTATTATCTGGGACCATGGAAAAGGAGCACTTAAATATTGCTGAGAGAATCAGAGAAGAGTTTGTTTTCAAGGACATAAGTACTTGAATTGAACCAGAAGAGTTGAATGGGAGTTTCCCAGTGAGCCACAGGTAGGTGAACAGCAAGGGCACAAAGACTGGGGGACAGAAATTATGCACTCTGGATGGAATTATAGTGTATGCCTGTTACATTGCTTGGATGTTTCCTCTGAGTGATGGCAGATATATAAAGACTTACCAGTACGGACAAGGCATGCTTAAAAAGATCATTCCAAGGACAATGTGAAGGATAAGTTTGAGGGACATATAACTGGTGTTGGAGGACATAGTAAAAATTTATGCCCAAATACAGGTGAGAGGTGAAGCTCCTGAAAGAGAAAGTTGATAATAGGTATGGGGAGAAGATGGGAGGGGATGATTTGGAAATGGGAGGAACCAACAGGTTTCCCTAGACCCTTGTGCCTTACTCATCTCATATTGATTTTGGACAACCAAACATTAAAAATAGGCCTTTCTGTGAAAGAGCAAAATCTGATGACTCCATTTACAGTCATGTATCAATGACCGATTATAGTTAGATGTCCTTTCTCCGAGGACTTTGGACTTAAGAGAATATGCCTGGAATGTGTCAAATAAGTGTGTCAAAGGATGGAATTTCAGATGCTTTGGATCTTGGTAGAAAGGTAATTACTGGATAGGGGAAGGAATAAATCTTACTTCTTCCCTTACATCAGTGGCTCTCAACTGGGGCAGTTTTGCCCCCACAACAGACATTTGGCAGTATCTGGAGACAATTTTGGTTGTCACAACTTGGAGTGGGATTGCTGGGGGTTAAAGGTGAAAGGCCGCTAAACAGCCCATAAAGCACAGGACATCCCTCCCATCTCCCAACAAGAAGTCTATCCAGCCAACAGGCAATATTGCTGAGGCTGAGAAACCCCACCTAAATCATTACAATAGTGGCTCTGTATTAAGACTTATCCTATACCTAAGAATTACATAATTATTAGGTTGAACAATAATGACTTAAGGGACAAAACCACAAAGTGACTTCTCTTATTGTCAGCTCTCCCTTTACAATGGTTCTGTGGGGGCTTGTTCTTGTTCTGGCCTTGGATAAGAACTTGTGTAGTCATCATGAATTTTCTGTTCACTATAGTGCTCCTGCCTCTCTCCTAGCTAGCCCAGCCTCTGGGGTTGGAGCATGGGGAGTGAGGAGAGAAAGGGGACCAGGAAAGTTTGTAAAGAGTTGAGAGTGTTGTGAGTTGGTGTAGAATTTCCTGGGCCTGCCAGGTATTTACAGCTAATTCTAGCTCCTTGGATATTGCTAGGGGCCTCTCACCTAGAGTCATGCACTCTCCCCTCACACAAGACTTCTTGAAAGCCATCCGTGGTGAAGAACCAGAATTTCTGAGTGTGTGAAAGAAAGGGAAAGGGAACATTAGTTTCCAATTATTCCAATCTGCTGAGGACAGACGGTTTTGAAAATATACAATAAAAATGAATTGCTAGTAAAATAAAATGAAAGAAAAAAGACATACAAAATGAAAGAAAGATATAGAATATATAAACACATGTTTTAAATGACCACATTCAACAGACATTAAGTTACTCTGTCAAACTGCCATACAATCTTCTAAAAGCTTACTTTGGATTTTTGTACTTTTACAACAGTGTAGGCCAGTGACGAGCAGCACCAGTCCTCAGACTGCTAAGCACTGATTTAGCTCATCGCTTGCTTTTTTCCCTAGTTGCCTGAGAGACGGCTTCATTTGGCTTATCTCCTCTGAGGCATGGCTGCTCCTCACACTTGCCTGAATATCCTTTCTCTCACTCACATTTCCCCTATCATTTGGTCAGTGGAAAAGAGTAAGGCATCCTTTGGTCCGACCTGGTCCCGGGGCACAGGTTATCCAACGGAGCTGCCTCTTCCGGCTCCCCCTCCCAGCTGCTAGCCAGCAGGCGCTCTTGGGGTGTGGTCAGCAGAATAAGGACACCCCTCTCCCCAGGGCAAGACATCCATGCCTGGTCCCCGGAATTCATGAATGTGACTTTACATGGCAAAAAGGGTTGAGGAAAAGGGTTGTGATTAAGTTAAGGATTTTATTTTATTCTTAAAAAAGATGTATTTATTTGAGAGAGAGCGAGTGAGCATGTGCACAAGTGTTGGGGTCCGGGAGAGGTAGAGGGAGAGGGAAAGAGAATCTCAAGCAGACTCAGTGCTCAGCACGGAGCCCGACGTGGGGCTAGATTTCAGGACCCTGAGATCCCCATCTCAGCCGAAACCAAGAGTCTGATGCCTCACTGACTGTGCTACCCAGGTGCGCCTAAGTTAAGGATTTTGAAATGGAGAGATTATCTTGGGTTCTCCCGGTGGGCCTAGTGTCATCACAGGGGTCCTTATAAGTGAAAGAGGAGGCAGGAAAGCAAGACGTGATGGCAGAGGCGGAGGTTGGAGTGACGCACCCACATGTGTGGGCAGCCTCGGGCAGGTGGAAAAAGAAGGAAATGGATTCTCCTCTAGAGACTTGAGAAGGAATGCAGCCCCACCAACACCTTGATTTTAGTCTCCTGAGGCTTCTTACCTTCAGAAAGGTAAGATGATAAACTTGTGTCAATTTAATCCACGAAATTTGTGATAATTTGTTACAGTGGCAGTGGAAATTAATACAAGCAAGAGTGAGACCCCGGCTCACTGTCCCCCCAAACTTGGATGGTCTGTTCAGAGTACCTCCCCTTTGACTCACCTTAAGTCAGATTTCAGTTTCATTTTTAAACAGCACAGTGCTTGGCTGCTTGGTGGAACTGCTCTTTAAGCAGTTTCATTGCTTGTTTGTGAAACAAACAAACAAACAAACAAAAATTGAAGTCTCAACTTTGATGGCAGGACTTAATGACCTGCTTATCCTTTTCGAGCTGAATAAAAAATATTCCCCACGTTATAAACCTTAAATTTGCAATTTTACTTCTATGCCACTCTTTAACAGCATTAATTGTTTCTAAAAGGATATGAAATTAGCAATTTAATTTATCTGATCGCTTTGATGATTGTTTTTCTTATACCTTTCTTTCATTCAAATACTGTCAAGTGCTTTGCAGAAATCAGATTTCATGCAATAATAGAATTAATTCTCTTTTGTAGGCTTTTGCTTGTAGTCTTAGCAGAAACCTGAAAATGATATATGCAAACTCAAGTTTCTTAGGATAAAACAACACTTAAAAGCTCTTGCTATTGTTTTAGTCACCCAACTCTTCACTACATGATGATATATGATTATTTATCATGGTGCAGAATAAATCAAACACAATGGCCTAATGCTGATCTTTTTTTTTTTTTTAAATTTCTTTTCAACGTAACAGAATTCATTGTTTTTGGTGTGCTCCATGCAATTCGTGCCCTCCCTAACACCCACCACCTGGCTCCCCCAACCTCCCACCCCCTGCCCCTTCAAAACCCTCAGGTTGTTTTTCAGAGTCCATAGTCTCTCATGGTTCATCTCCCCTTCCAATTTCCCTCAACTCCCTTTTCCTCTCCATTTCCCCATGTCCTCCGTGTATTTGTTATGCTCCACAAATAAGTGAAACCATATGATAATTGACTCTCTCTGCTTGACTTATTTCACTCAGCATAATCTCTTCCAGTCCCATCCATGTTGATACAAAAGTTGGCATATTCATCCTTTCTGATGGAGGCATAATACTCCATAGTGTATATGGACCACATCTTCCTTATCCATTCATCCGTTGAAGGGCATCTTGGTTCTTTCCACAGTTGGGTGACTGTGGTCATTGCTGCTATAAACATTGGGGTACAGATGGCTCTTCTTTTCACTACATCTGTATCTTTGGGGTAAATACCCAGTAGTGCAATTGCGGGGTCATAGGGAAGCTCTATTTTTAATTTCTTAAGGAATCTCCACACTGTTCTCCAAAGTGGCTGCACCAACTTTCATTCCCACCAACAGTGTAAGAGGGTTCCCCTTTCTCCACATCCTCTCCAACACACGTTGTTTCCTGTCTTGCTAATTTTGGCCATTCTAACTGGTGTAAGGTGGTATCTCAATGTGGTTTTAATTTGAATCTCCCTGACAGCTAGTGATGATGAACATTTTTTCATGTGTCTGATAGCACCAAGAACCATAAGATACCTGGGAATAAACCTAACCAAAGAGGTAAAGGATCTGTACTCGAGGAACTACAGAACACTCATGAAAGAAATTGAAGACGACACAAAAAGATGGAAGACCATTCCATGCTCTTGGATCGGAAGAATAAACATTGTTAAAATGTCTATACTGCCTAGAGCAATCTATACTTTTAATGACATTCTGATCAAAATTCCACCGGTATTTTTCAAAGAGCTGGAGCAAATTATCCTAAAATTTGTATGGAATCAGAAGAGACCCCGAATCCCTAAGGAAATGTTGAAAAACAAAAATAAAACTGGCGGCATCATGTTACCTGATTTCAAACTTACTACAAAGCTGTGATTACCAAGACAGCATGGCACTGGCATAAAAACAGACACATCGACCAGTGGAACAGAGTAGAGAGCCCAGATATGGACTCTCAACTCTATGGTCAAATAATCTTCGACAAAACAGATAAACATATCAAAAAATGGGCAGAAGATATGAACAGACACTTCTCCAATGAAGACATACTAATGCTGATCTTCTGAAAGCCCTTTGGCTATTTATTACATGGTTCCTTTTTTTTTTTTATTTGACAGACAGAGATCACAAGTAGGCAGAGAAGCAGGCAGAGAGAAAGGAGGAAGCAGGCTCCCTGCTGAGCAGAGAGCCCGACGTGGGGCCTGATCCCAGGACCCTGGGATCATGACCCGAGCCGAAGGCAGAGGCTTAACCCACTGAGCCACTCAGGCACCCCCGTGGTTCCATTTTTTAAGTCAGTAGAAGTTCTGTGTTTAATAAAGGTGGACTGAGTTTCAGAAAGAAGAGTGAGGCTAAGACTTTAAGTTCACAGCCCTCAGAAAAGTTCCTATTCATACTTCATAATTTAGATATTTGCTGACTATTTAGAATGTAAGACAGTGCATTAAATTCAATAGAACATCAGAAATTATTTCTCTTGATTAATTGTCCAGGAAATATCTCTAGGTAATTGGGTGATTATCGTCTTGAATATCACTACTTCCAGGAGCTGCCCGTATCAGCACTATATCATAGATGTAAAATCAAGACACCAAAGGAAGAAGTAGATACGTAACTTGAGAAAATCCATTATGAAAGAACTGAACATCCGGCTAAGGCAAATGCTTTGGAATAATCAAACTGTTCAAAAATGTCATGCTTACTTTAAAATTTTTTCTTTTAGTGTTCTGGGTTCTTGTGTAAGTTGAAAAGGTGATAAAGGAACTAAATGAAGGCAAATGGTTTACTTTTGAGCTGTCAGTGTTCTGGGGCCCCCATCAAAGAAACTCAGCTCTTTTTGATTGAATGAGTTAATAGAAATGAATGAAGAGAGTTGAATTGGAAATGGAAAGAGAGTGTAGTTAGGATAAGCAAAAGATTGGTACATGGGTCTGACATCTAATAGTTTTGGCCACAGACACTCATCTTATCTTTTGAAGTTGATTTCTTGATTATGAATAAAATGGAATCCGTGGGACTCACTTAACTCCGTGTTCTTGGAAAACAAAATTAATAAAAGCAAAATGCTTATGATATAATTGGGCATTGGAAGTCTGGCTACATTACATAGTATGTTTAAAGACGGAGAGAAGGCTACTGGTGACCATTGGAAAAAAAAAATGAACCCTTGAATTCATCAGTTAGGGTACTGTGTGTACTTCTATTTTCAAGACAATTCTTTTACTTATCCTAGATAAGAGTTTTTCCTTTAATTATTAGAAACTTGGAGTAACTGATAATGCATTTAAATATCTACTTATAGATTAGAACTTCGCATCCTTTTATTGCAGAAATGCAAGTCATCAATACTTCTCTAGGCTGAGACCAGAAACCACATTTCAAGTCATCTCTTAAGTTAAAAAAAAATTCTCTTATTAGATGAATAAACATAACTCTAATTAAGGCCCACTTAAAAAAATATTTCATTTATTCATTTGAGAGGGAGAGAGAGAGAGAGAAAACGAGCACAGGGAGCAGCAGAGGCAGAGGGAGAAGCAGACTCCCCGCTGAGCAGGGAGCCGGACAAGGGCTCTATCCCAGGACCCTTTTCAGAACTCTGAGGAAGCTGAGGATGCAGGGGTCTTTCTATCCCTCCCAGGCACCCAAAGTTCCCTGGTTTACAATTCAGAAGGCAACCAAACCCATGCTGAAGTACATGGCCAATGTGTTACGGCTTGGCCTATAAGGCCTATAAGAAGTAATTATGTCAACACTTAAAGAAAAATGTTAAGCTCAGACTCGATGGAAGAGCTATATGAGAAAGCTCATGCTGTTACATGAGAGAATCCAGTCTATAATAAGAAACTGAAAAGGGTTTAAAATAAAAGATAGAATTGTCTTAAAATAGGCCTTGTCTGGAAGAAAGACCAGATTGCTCAGAAGGTGGCCAGCTTCCTCAGGGATCAGGAACAGGCCTAAAACTGACCCGAACAATCTCAATTCTTCATGAGATTTTTTTTGGTTAAGACAGTAAATTTACTGGTCTAGAAAAAAAAATTCTTCAAAAACCTTAACTTTGGGGTTCAGCATCGAAAAGGTACATACAAAGAAAGGCAGAGGAACAGAGCAATTGCACATACATTTGATATCAGGGAATCAGGTCTTTATGGTAGAGGGATAATTGCAATTTTATACTTTCATACAAAGTAAAACCAATGCCCTCAGGTACCTAAGAAAGATACTTAAGAAAGCCAGCGGGCGAAGCTATGGTTTGTTTCTTCTTTTGATATGTGCCAGAGGACTACCTATTGTAAGCTAAACAAAACCCCTGAACGCAGAAGAATTTGTCACCCCTGGACTAGGTGACGGAATTTTAAGGCGATGGGAGAAGCTGCTGGGGTCAGTCAGGCCTGTTGCCCGACTGTTGTTAAGGCATCAAACATGAATTTATCAGAAACTTTCTGCTACCTTTGAGTAGAAATTCCTTAAGTTCCAGCAACTTGTGGTTTTACTGAGGGAGAAAATTAAATTACGAGTTAAGTCAAAGTGGTTAGTAAATGCTAGTACAACTCAGGTGTTTCTTGACTCGTCTCAAAATTATTCTGTTACTGCAAAGGTGCTAGAAAAGATCAAGATCAGGTGAGCACAGCTTTCTGGACACCTGTCTCTAAGGATAAAAATAATTCTTTCAATAAGGGTAAAATACAAATTCCAAATGGTAAGAGAGCAGTGTTATTTTTTAGGAGTACATAAAAGAGTGGCATTTTAGGTTCCAGGAAACACATTGGTTCTTCTGGAATCCCGAGTCTAACACAGCCCCAGGGACCCTGGGGGTGCCCAGTAGGCGGTACCTGGCTGATTGGAGGATGAATGGCAGTGGGCCCCGGAACCAGTCACATTTCTCACGGGTGCTCAGATGGGTTAGCCGTGGCTCCGCACACTCCCATTAAGTTTAGAATTTGTCCCAGTTCTTCCACATACTAACCAAAGAGGGCTCAAGGGCTTCATGGGAGGAGACTTGGTTATGCGGAAGAAAGGAGAGACAATAGCTCCCAAGGTGAAACCTTTTTCTCTTCTAACCCTAGCCTCGGGGTGCGGTATAGCAGAGCTTGTTAAAACCTTAGGCTTTGGATTTGGGAGGCCTGGACAGCTGCTACCACTGACTTGCTGTGTGGCCTTGACAGAGTTACTAAGTCTCAGTGTTTTCATGAAGGAAATGATAATAATAAAGGAAGTCCTATGCAACAGGGTCATGTGCTTAACCCAGCATCCACTTTCCTTCTCTAAAGGATGGGAGAGGAAAATGGATGGGAAATTGTGCAAATACTTGCTGTGATGAGCACCGGGTGTTGTATGAAAGTATTGAACCACTAACTTGTACACCTGGAGCTCCTACTATAGAGGATGTTAACTAATTGGAATTTGAATAAAAACTTTAAAAACCCTAATAAACAAACAAACAAAATTATGTGAATACAGTTTGACCACAAGAACAGCTAAAACTATAAAAACTGGCAACACCAAATGTTGGTGAGCATTTGCACCAACCTGAACTCTCTCACATTCACCGTTGCTGGGGGTACAAAGTGGGAGAACGCCTTTAGGAAAAAGTCTGGCAGTTTCTCATAAAGCTAAACATTCTAAACTCTGAATCGTTTTGGCCTCTTAGCTTCTCAGCTGTTACCGATGGCAGTTCCTTGGGCCCCTTGAATGCCTGTCCTCAGCTGATCTCACCTGTTTCCCCCAGTCTCCATTCTCCCAGCACTGCTCTGCGTGCTGCTTCCACCCCCACGGCCCCCAGACATCACCTAAGAGGGTGGGTGGAGGAAGAACCCAGGACTCCCTGGTTGCTTGGCCTTTCCAGTGCCACTTCTTTTTTTAAAGATTTTATTTATTTATTTGACAGACATAGATCACAAGTAGGCAGAGAGGCAGGCAGAGAGAGAGGGGGAAGCAGGCTCCCTACTGAGCAGAGAGCCCGATGCGGGGCTCGATCCCAGGACCCTGGGATCATGACCTGAGATGAAGGCAGAGGCTTTAACCCACTGAGCCACCCAAGCGCCCCTCCAGTACCACTTCTTAATGAATGTGTGTAATGTGTGCTCAACGGGGTTATACACATGGCATCGCTTCTGCTACTGTAGGAATTGGAGCCCCACAAGGAAGCGGCTGCTTTACTGGTGCTGTGTTGTCCGAGGGATACCCATCTGGAAGGGGGAACACCTGACTTCCTCCTGGGCTCTTTCTTCCCCTAACTCACCATGCAACCCTGGATCATTTACATTCTCGGCCTCAGCCCCTAAATCTGTAAGAGGAGGGATTGGATTGGAGACCATGCGGAGACTGCTTCAACACTACAATTCTGAGTCCAGGTGGTTAGATCCATGCGTAGGGTCAAAGCTTGCCCTACTGCCTCTTAATTATGTGACCTTAGGCAAGTTGCTTCTGTTTGGTGAAGTCTTAGTTTTCTTATCTGCAAAGTAGGAATGATAATAATAATTATCTCTCCGAAATTTCCCTAAGGATTGAAGTAAATAAAGCATGGAAGGACCTTGCTCAGGTCCAGGCACACAGCAAGCACTCCCGTGCCAGGGGCCAGGGCTGCCACTGCTCCCCCTCCCACCACCCCCTCCCCTCCCACTCCTCTTCTTCCTCCTCCCCCTCAGGAGGACTGGAAAGCTCCCACCAAAACAGCTGCAAAAGTCTTCCAAAGGCTTCATGTTTCTTCTTCTCTCAGAGAGAAATTCACTGTTGTTGCTGTTGTTTTCAATTTGAATAAGGTTAGTTTAAATATGTTCTCTCTGATTTATGGTAGATACATATTTGCAGAAACTTTAGGGGGCATGTTCTTTTATTGTTCAGCCCTATTGATTTTTGAGAAAGGATATCATATTAAAAATAAGTATCTGTTTTAATTCCACACTCTTCATAATCTTTCATCTTCTAAAGGCAAAAATCTTCATATTCTTCTTCTGTGATTCATAGGGACTAAACTGAAAAAAAAAAATCAATTCTTCCTGAGAACGGACAAAAAGAAGTGCTACTAAGAAGTAGAGAATGGTCTGAGGATGGCAAGAGAGCAATGGAACCATCGGAGATATCCTTAGTCTCTAACTAAAAACAAACCATCATCTCCGACTGCTGCTGAGAAACGTCTATCCCCATTGGAATCGGTCGGCAGACACGCAGGCAGGTACCCATCAGCCTCAGCTCTCGGGATCTCTGCCTTTCACTTTCCACTCTTAGAACAGCAGCAACAGCACTGAGACTACCAATCCAGTTAGATGAATGCAATTAAAACAATAATTCCAGTATGAGACATGAACTACTTTGAGCTATCCAGTATTCTATGCTATTTAGAAGCATTTAACTAGCACTTTTAGAAGCTAGGGGGTACAACTTTCAACCCAAAAGAAGAATTATATTTACAACATAATAAATATAAATATAAATAATAAATGTTCCAGAATGGGGGCAATGTGGAATCATGAGTGAAAATCAGGTAGCAGTATTTGGTCAGAAGCCCCTGATACAGATAAACCTTGTCTTGAGGCAATCTGCCGTCTCTTCAAGGAGCTTGTGGGAAATACAGGCACCAACGACAGAAGACTGCAGATGTCCACACCTAACTTCTGTAGCAAACCCTAATGTAGAACCTTCGAGTGCAAGATCCCCTTGGCCGTCACCAGAGGCAGCTGTGTATCTAGTACTCTTTATCTTTAGCTCATTTCCAAGTCTCAGCCTCACGACCCATGGTGAGGAAAGGCCTATTTAGCGCAAGGGAGCCACTGGGCCCCCCTGTAGGCCTGTCAGGGAGGCAGAGAAGTTCTCTGGCTAGGAGGTAGGCTGTGTTTCAACTCAGGAGGTACCCAGACCCCAAGTTCCCTTAGCACACTAGATCCACTTGGGAGTAAAGCAAGCGTGCAGGTGGGCGTAAAGATGGTCCCCAGGAGCCCTGCAGCTGTGGCCAGCGTCCTGGATCTCGAATGAGACTTAACCCCATGCCCCGGTGAGGGGGAGGTGTTGCAGCTAAATAAATATAAATAAATATAGAATACCTGTAAGAAACAAACTTCCCAAGTGCAGTTGAAATTTGAGTCTGTTTATCATACAGCTTTTTAGGAATGAATGTATATCACATATGGCAGGAGTTATTCCTATGAGTACATGTTTTAAAGCAGACTTTAAGTCTTGTTAAAGAAAAAAATAACAACAACAACCAATAAATCAAAATGTCGTGTGAATATGTTTCAGAGAGGTCAAATCACAGCTTTGGTTCAAGCCACAGGTATAATATCTAGACCAATTTTCCTGGAGACCTAGCCCAGCAGGAATCCTAACCAGGAGGTCCATAGTGGGACTCTTTTGTCAAACCTGTCATAAAATGAAGGGGGTTATGTAAAATCTACAAAGAAGAGAGGTGACAGAGGAATTCCCATAGTATTTGTGAAAGCTGAGTCAATCAATCTTATTTGTTGCCTACCCTCTGCTCATAATGCTAGGTGGTAAGGATAGAAGACAACCCCTCGTTTCAAAGAGTTTTAAGGCTTATTAAAGACGAAGCTGAAATATGAAAATAGTATGTTTGAGAAATGGGCTCTAAACTCACTAACTAGTTATGTGATCTTATTTAACTTGCCTATGCCTCAGTCGTCCCATCTATAAAATGAGACCAATAATGGTGGTTATCTCCCATGGTTGCAAGAGTTAAATGTGCTAATTTATGTAGAACCATTAGACTAGTTCCTGATGTAAGTAAATGCTCAATAAATGTTAGCAGTTAGTATCATGAAACAGTTACACGGATATGATAATGTCCTTGCTGGATCGGGAAGGAAGAAGGGTGATATGAGGTTCTGGGTTGTGTTAAAACAACAGCCTGGGTAGAGCAGGGAGTTAAACTACTCATTTTCAGAAAGAATCTACATCTTGCAGCTGTTAAGATTAAATATAAGACTATAAAAGGAAGCATTTCCCATTTTATTTCTCAAGTTAAAGAGTATACACCAGGGACCGTGTGCTTCACACAACCACCATCACTGCGGGAGGGGACATTCAAGGAGGAAGCACTTGGTCCTTCCACCAGGAGCATCTCAGGGTGAAGCTTCCGAGATCGCTGTGATGGTGATGAAGGAGCTCTCCCAGCACACCTGCTGCTCCCTCGCTCTCACCTTGGACACCGGCGCCTGGGAGCACGTCCTCTTTTGTCTACAGACGATTGGGAACACAGCTTGGTTACTAATCCTTTTATTCCAATTTTCTCAACAACGATGTGTGGTTCAGTTTTTCTAAAAACTGTACTGCTCGTTACTCTACAAGAACAGACAGGATAAAAGAAATGGGGGAAAGTCCTCAGGTAAAAAGCAAAAGCCTGAAGATTTCCAAGGTTAAATATTCCTCTGGCTGCTATGAAATTTGACTTCCTAGCTTGCAGCTGACTGAGGGGTGAGAAATGAGAAGGAGACACCTGAGAAATGCATAACGAGGGTTTTGCTTGTGGCTGCCACGGCATTCATATAGTTACAAAATTCAAGCGGTCAAGAAAATATAGACAGCAGTCTTGAGAAGAAAATGAATAGGGGAGAGGTAATCTTCGCAATCTGAGGTCACTCAGTCGCTGTCCGAGGCCTCCTTCCTCTGCTCCTTGCCTTCTCCCTGGCTGTTTCCCTCAAGGGGCTTATCCACCTTCCTGGCATCTGGGGACGTCTTCTGGGCCATCTCGTTTCTCTGTGGGCATCTACAGTTTGTGGCTCATCATCTGTTCTCTTAGGCACAAGCCATACATGGCAAGTTCCCCAGACATTCAGTCTCTCCCCCTCGGGATCTAGTCCCAACCACTGGGCTCTTTTTGGGACTTGCTGTTGTGAGTCAGCAACCTCTTCCAGGTTCCGACTGGTTAATCTGTGGCCTCAGCTCGGGCGGGGTCCGTTTGCCTGGAACACAGTTCCCCCTTCGGAGCTTTGCTGACTTTCAGTCCTCAGCTGCCTTTAGTGCCTCTCTAGGGGTTTCTTGGCAGCCCCAGGAACTGAGGTGGGGGAGTGGTGTGTATCTCGGAACTAGCTGGGGTTCAGGGGGTGGCTACCCTTCCAAGGGTAAGCAGAGCCTGCCTCTTTCCAAAGATAGTGGCAAGCAGGGCACAGCTCTGACTCCGGCCTCGGTTTCCCAAGCTCCTGACGAATTTCTGCTATTCGTTCCCACAGTGTTTACCGAGGGAGCAGGCAGGGATAGTGTGTGCCCCCTTGGCCTTTGTGAAATGATTACACACTGCACAACATCTGAGGGAGCCCTCTTCACATCAGAGACAACATTGATTTGTATGTGGATTATGACAGCTTTCTGGAAATTAAAAGTCCTATGTCCCAAAGGACAAGCACTTTTTTCTAACTCACACAAAGACACCACCTGGGACAAAATGGTGGTCCAAGTGCCCGGACCAATATGGAAACCCTCCTCTTCTTTCCAAGCTCTTTTTCCCAGCCCATAATCTCCACTTTGTGTGGTAGCAAATTGGCTCTTTAATCAGCACATACGATTTCCCATTCTCTCGCTTAATGTTACACCTTGAGTCTCTCAGCCTCGCTCTTGGTATTCAAGCTTGAAATCCACCCCCACCAACCCTTTCCCTCCCAACATTCTTTCTCACAAATGCCTGGCTTTTAAAATGAAAAGTCAGAGCTTTCAAAGCTCTAATTTGGAATTCAAAGCTGGAGATTTGAATCTGTTCATGCTGAATTTCATGATGGATAAAGGAGAAACATTTCTTGGTGATGAAAGCTGGAGGACCAGTGGGTTGAGGGGAGACAAGGAAACCACCATGGTTCTCAGCACTTGCTGAGCTAACAGAGACAGGAGAGAAGGACTGAGAGAGACACTGTCCCATGATAATGGATAATGACAAGGTGCCAGTGGCTGGTTAGGATGCAGGAGGGGAGTCCTCTGTGCTGTGTCTCACAAGAGTTCATTCAGAGTGGGATAGATTTGGACCAAGGATGGAGAGTGAAAGTTCCCCCAATAATGGGTCCATGATTAAAGGAGCGAGACTGATACAAAGCGAAGGTCAAGCAAAGCTTTATTTCGCGCCAAGCATCGAGAATCAAAGTGACTGGCCAGGGCTGTCTCTTACAAAGAGGCGACCCCTCGGGTGCCTGGGTGGCTCTGTGGGTTAAAGCCTCTGCCTTCGGCTCAGGCCATGATCTCAGGGTCCTGGGATCGAGTCCCGCATCGGGCTCTCTGCTCGGCAGGGAGCCTGCTTCCTCCTCTCTCTCTCTACCTGCCTCTCTGCCTACTTGTGATCTCTCTTTGTCAAATAAATATATAAAAACCTTCAAAGAGGCGACCCCTCTCTGCCTTACAGACTAGCTTTTAAGGGCAAAGGCCATGTGGTTGGGCCTGGCCACGCACAGGTAGCCAATGAGATTGTAACACAGAGAAAGCTGCACAATCACGCTAGGTCACACATAAGTGACCATTTGAATCAATTGAATTACAATTTACCCTATAGAAGATATTGGAACTAACCTATCACCTTGGTCAGAATTGGCACCCAAAAGGCGGGATCCATACTCCTTGGTAGCTAGGGAGACAGTATGTGCCCCCACTGATTGGATACCTCCACCTGGCCTGATCCACCCTTGTATTTGTTTTTAAGTAAGTCCCCTTGGGGAAGGGGGGGCAGGGACAGTTTAAGTTTTACTGTATAAACAACAAAGTCATTCAAGGTCATAGTTTAACCAGATGGAATTGCTCTGGCTAAATAGGCCCTTACAGCGAGCCACCACAGTGATCCCATCTCAGTTCAAGTCCTGTTTCCACCCGTCAGGCTTGAGACAGGATCCCTGGCTTCTGTACAAGAGACTCGGCCCTGAGGAGCGAACTCTTTCAGAGCACAGGTGTGAGCAGTGTGAGACGTGGGGAAGAGCCGCGGACAGAAACAGATGGAGGTTGTTAGAGCTTCTGAGGCTCGCTAAGGGGCACGTCAGATGTGCACACAGGGTGGAACAGGCAGCAGGCTACTCAAGACCCAGGATTCCTTCTTGCCTATCAGAAACCACATTGCCGGGCGTATCTTTCTCGAGGTGAGGATGGTGTGGGATAATCACCTCCCTGTGGGACCTCTGCACGCGTGCCCAGCTTGAGCACTGCTCAGCTTGCCGCCTTAGTTTGTGAAAAGTGTGATCCTGCTTCTAGATTTCTGTTTGCCCTGCTTTGTTCCTACCCGAGCAACCACCAGCTGCACATCTGAGCCTCATTCCTGCCCTCACACACCAGCCTGGGAGGGGAGTGAAGTTTGCGAGCCTCATTATTACCTGTAATTCCAGAGAACTACAAAACCCTGCTGTGCTAGCACTAGGTCGGCTGTACGGTTCTACCAGTCTTTTTAAGAATGTAAGATTTTAAAAAAAGGTGTGAAACAGAAGACAAACTATAATACTTTAACTATTGTTTCTACAGTTTTTATTCTATAATCTGTGGGAACAAGCTGTTAGTATGTTTTTTAAAGAGTAGCTAGAAGGTCAAGGTTAACCTTCCTCTTACCATATTTAGGAATGCCCAGTGTATAATGAATCATTGCAAGTCCAACTTCCATATATTGTTGTCTTCTGAGGTCATGTCAGCTGAGTCCCTTGTTGGTGATGTCATCTTGTGGACTTGATGTTTATTATCCTGGTAAATGTGTTGGCTTGCTTACATGGGGAGGAGAGAAGGGAGGAGGACTACGGATGGAGTGCCTAATGTGCGTGAGATGCTGTGCTAGGTGCTTAACATTTGTTATCGCATGTATTATCCCCAATAGTATCGTAAAGTGTGTGTAACTGGGCCCATATGACAGTGAGGAAAAGGATGCTCTGGGAACTTACATGACTAGATCAAGGTCATATGGCTAGTAAGCAGGATTTGAATCCAGGACTGTCTGACTCCAAAGTCTGGGATCATTTGTCAAGTGCGTGGCCCTGGGTGGTTCAAAGGGGACAACCTTATTCCAGATTCTAGTATGTAGTGACGTTTTATCACAAATTTATTCATTTTTTTTAAAAAAGATTTTATTTTTCTTCAGTTGAGAGAGAATGAGAAAGAGCACAAGCCGGGGGATGGGGAGGGGCAGAGGGAGAAGCAAACTCCTTCCCACACCTCACTCCCCAGGACCCTGAGATCATGACCTGATCTCAGGGTCCTGGGACCTCTATAACCTGCCTCTCTCTATTATGGAGATATAATTTGAGGTACAATCACCAATAAACCAAGATAGCAAATAATTTTTTTAACAAGAGACTTGTTAAGGCAAATGGAGAATTTTAAGTTATGTTCTGTGCATGACCTATAAATTTTATTTATTTGTTCATTCACTCTTTCATTCACCCAGTTAGTTATTTTATTTTCAAAGGCAATCGTGTTCTGGAGTACTGGCTGGGAGTATAGCATAAATTTAGCTAAATAAACAAGCAAAATATTAGAGCTTTTCTTATCAAGTGTTTTATCACCATTTTAATCACTTTTGTCTCCAAAGCCAGAGATGTCTAGAGGTTGGATTACTGAGATCTAGATCCTGGTTCTTCCACTTCCTATATGACTTTGAGTGAGTTATGCAACCATTCTGTGCCTCAGTTTCCCAAATAAAAAGGGTGACTCCAATTCATGGTGTGTAAATTAAGTGTGTTAATCTAGTTAAAGCCTCGAGAATAATGCTGGTGCCTAGTTGGTGCTCAGTAAATGTTAGCTGTTGTTAAGAACTAGAGGAAGAATTCATCATTCTGGGACTTTTTTGAAACTTCTTTGAACTTACAGTCCGAGATTTCTCAGCCTAGAATAGACAAGAGATCTGGTCACATGGTGATACTCATACCTATTGTTACTGGACCACCACTTGAGTGCTTTGGAAGTGTGTTTTTCCTTAGCTTGAATATCAAGGTGAGGGGCAACAAGTGGTCCATGGAGAAACACGGACCCCTGGGCTCTTTGACGATGAGACCCTTACCAAATGCATTATTTAGACAAAGTGAAACAGTGTTGACTATGGACAGAGCAAGGTGCTGCCAGGTGACTCTTAAAACAAGGTGTCAGGTTAACATTCTCCTCAGTGTCTTTTTGAGTTGATTTTATATATAATGTCTAGGTTTCTCAAGCACTCATTGAAGACTGGAGAAAAGTGTGTGTTCCATATTCCCGGAAGCAGAAATCTTCTAAAAATGATTTTTAACAAAGGAAATTATTGTATGTTGAAGGCACTGAGTGACCAACATGCTTCTTAAGGCACATGCTGGGGAGGGAAAAGTCCCTTTTTCTGACAAGAAGGGCGATAGTGACACAGCTTTCCACAGAGCAGTAGGATACCCACGATAAACCATTTCATTAAAAAATGCTAAATACTTACATTGCCTGTTGCTTAGTTTAAATAAGAACATATGGCTATAGTCCATCTTGAACATACTGCTAGTAACTAATTTTAACATTATTATTCATGTCTCTTTTTTTCTTGTAACAGAAGGAAAAGTTTCTGCTCTTTAGGGTTCGTAAATGTGAAGGCCTGAAGCAGGTCAGAGTCCCCAGAAGGGTTTCTCGGCGTCTCCCGCACTCATACTCTGTCTTGAATCGCAAAACCCCAGAACGTGCAGGGTTCCTTTTTCAGCTGCCTGCTAATAAGGAGCAAGAATTTTTTTTAAAAAAGGGCTCCTGGGTGGCTCAGTCAGTTAAGCCTCTGCCTTCTGCTTAGGTCATGTCCCTGGGTCCTGGGATTGAGTCCTGCATTGGGCTCCCTGCTCAGTGGGGAGTCTGCTTCTCCCTCTCCTTCCCCCATTTGCGCTCTCTCTCTCTCCCTCTCTCAAAGAAGTAAATAAAATTCTTAAAAAAAAATAAAAACAAAACAAAACCCGAACCCATGGTTCTTGGCTTTCCTATCCATCTGCATGGCAGTGGTTCCACATTGATATGTCCTAAATTTGTAGTGTTCTGGATAGAAACCTTACCACTCTCCATTCCTTACAAAAATAAAAGGGGATGTTGTGAAATATTTCTGAAAGCCTCTCAGAATAGAGGATAGAGCTGATAATTGTAGGGATGTGTTAACCTTTATTTTTTTCCTACTGTTTAATTTGAAATGTGGTATTGATGGATCTCCTGTTCTTTTTTCCATATTAGCAAGTAAATTATTTGCTATCTTGGTTTATTGGTGATTGTACCTCAAATTATATCTCCATAATAGAGAGAGTTCATCCAATAGTGTAGTCTTCTAAGATTGTTAACTAGATAAGTCTTATGGTTCAGTTTAATCTAGAAAGCATTTATCCATTATCTATACTGTGTTATGGGGTGAGGGGATAAGAGAAGAACAGGGTGTATCCTTGCCTTCCAGAGGTTCATAGTGTGGTAGGCAAGAGAAATGTGAAACTCCTAAAATAATTCTGATACATGGAAAGTTTTGATAAATGCCATAACAGAGGTAAAAAGTTATAATGGAAAAATGATTATATGATATACTATAAAAACAAATGTATCCAGTTAATTTAAGATGTTATAGTCTCAAAATTGTAAAGCTAGAAGGATGTTTAGAAATCATTTAGTTTAAATCCCTCTTGTACATGGTGAGTCTAGAAAATCTTGTCATACCAAACAGTACGGTGACTCTCAAAGACTACTCTGGTAGTGTCAAAAGGACTCAGGAGTCAACTTCAAGAAGACTCCATTGACCAAAGATGGGACAATTTGAGGTTTATAAAGGATAAGAAACTCAGTGAATTGAAACTCAGATAATATGTTTAAATTAATGAGTTCACAGTGATATAAAATTATTGATAATATTCAGAAGATGATGGGGAACTAATTAATTATTTTAGAACTTTTTTTAAAGGGAAAGACACATTACTTACACAAACTGTATCAGTGGTTACACTGGGTAACTAAATAGTAGATGAGTTAAGCATTTGTTTATAAAAATATCCTAGCTAACAAATGAAGATAAAATATAGAAGTAGAATATCATCATTTGACTACTCCAAATGAATGAGTGGATTTGCCAAGGAGTGTCAGTGGCTGTTAACACCACAAAGGGAGAGATAACATGACCAGTACAGACTTACCAAAGTGATTGAGCCTGAGTCTAATCCAGTGTTTGGATCCAGCTGCCATATGCAGGACACAGAGAGGACAGAAGAACATGTTGAACTACACCACGAATGTGCAGCCAGCAACACTCAGATTGTGGGAAATCAGGCCAAATGGTATGAATCTTCCATTGGATAAAATGTGAAGGGGAAAAAAATCAGAGGGGAAAATCTGTAGGTTAAAAGAGATGTAAATGACATTTAAAAATTTTGAAACTGGGCAAGACTAAATTTTTGAGTCATAAAAACCCAAAGAGAAATATAAGGTAGTGATAACTAAGGGAAGATAAATTTCCTTGTGGAGGGAAGGAGGTGGCTGTGTTGGGGTTGGGCATGTGGATGAGCTAATGGAGTGGTTGGTAAAGGGTGATTTCTTGATATAGATAGTTACAAGAGTGTTTATAATATTCATTAAACAATGCATTTATGTGTGGTTTTCGATATCTGTGTTTTTTTTTTTTAGTGTAAAAATGTTAAAGAAAAGTCTAAAAAGCCTAAAGATTAAGCCAGCCCATCAATCTCAGAGTGTTACTTTTCTCCCTAAATTTCATTTTGTCTAATTCTCAACATCTCAGCTCACATATAAGCAAAGCTAATAAATAGGGTGATCACACACCCAGTTTGCCAGGGACAAGCCTCGCATTTGTCCGTAGTCCTGGAGTAATTATTAATAGTGTTGCTTTTCTTTCTCAGAAGTGTCTCAGTTTGGACAGTAAAGTATATGGTCGCTCTACTGATAAATAACACTATCTTTTTTCTGTCTGGGTTCAGACTACTGAGAATAGTCCAGAAATCAGACTGATAGAAAGCAAAATGTCAGCTTCATAACTGGTAAGGCTGTTGGAGAATATAGCTCTAGGTCTTATTAATGTCTCTGTCTAGGATTAGGCAGATTTACCACCTAGCCACAGGCAACCAGAGCAAGCTTGCTGCCCATGTTCTTCCCTCCCACCCCCAGGGGGGCCTGCCCACATCTTGGAACAGCAGAGGAACTGAGAAGGGCTGATAGAATTGCTCTGATGGTGCTTCCTGTAGTTCTTTGGTCTTTTGCTTTTTGCCTTTCATTTGAACACTTGAACACTTTTGAAGAGTATTGTTATTTTGTAGACTGTAACTCAATTGGCATTTTTAAATTTTTCCTTGTGATTAAATTGAGATTATGCATTTTTGCCAAGAATACCACATGGATACACGATTTTGTATCCTTTTCAATGCATTATACTGAGAGGCACAGAGTATTAATTTGTCTCATTACTAATGATATCACCTTTAATCACTTATTGAAGGAGGTCTGGCATGTTTCACCGAAAAGTTACCCTTATTCCCATTGTAAGTGATACAAATCATATGGAAAGATAGATACTTTAAGACTCTGTAATTATCCTATCTCTCATAAAATTTTCACCTACAAATTTTAGCACTTGTCAATTATTATTGTCGGAGACAATTATTACTGTGGTATTTACCAACTAGATTTTCTTTCTTTCTTTTTTTTTTTTTTAAAGATTTTATTTATTTATTAGAGAGAGATCACAAGTAGGCAGAGAAGCAGAGAGACGGGGGGCGGGGAAGCAGGCTCCCCACTGAGCGGAGAGCCCTATGCGGGGCTGGATCCCAGGACCCTGAGATCATGACCTGAGCCAAAGGCAGAGGCTTAACCCACTGAGCCACCCAGGCGCCCCTAGATTTTCTATTTTCATGATTCTTTCACACAGTATTTGTTAGTTGAAAATCTACTGTATGGAAGAGATTTCTCTTCATTTAATGTATGTATGTATTTAATTTATTTATATAACTATGAACTCTGGACTTTTATTTCAGTCCATGGATTATAACCCAATACTCTCCTTTTTTGTCATTGTTGCTCAGATTATCTCAGATCTAATAGGAGCCCCTTCGAGTTGGCTACTGTGTCCTTTTAACATATTTGAAGTTGTTCCTATTTGAGATTAAATTCACTAAAAAGTGAATAAAAATATTCACTTGAATCCTGAAAATCTACAATTCCAGAGACTTCTGGGGGCTCATTCCTGCCCCTTTGGACATTGGTTCTGGGTCTAAGACAACTTCTCAGAAGAGTAGGCTATGCCAGATATGGTACTCAGGTGAGTCCCTCTTTCTTCCTTAAAAAGATTTTTATTTATTTATTTATTTATTTATTTATGGAGTGTGAGCAGGGGGAGGGGCAGCGGGAGAGAGAGAGAGAGAATCTCCTCAAGCAGATTCTCTGCTGGGCGTGGAGCCCAGTGTGGAACCTGGGGGAGAGCCAAACGTGGACCCCCACCTGGGGCTCCTCGAGGGTCTTGGTGTCAGCTCAGTCTCACAATCCTGAGATCCTGACCTGAGTCGAAATCAGGAATCAGTCCTTTAACAGACTGAGCCACCCAGGTGCCCCAGGTGAATCCTATTCCTAACCGGCCATCTCATCTACCACAGAGTTCTCATCATTTCCTAGGTATGTAGATCTTTCCTGGCCCCTTTCAGTGCCTCTGTAATGATGCAAAGTGGCACAGACACAGGGTCCTTCCTTTGGTGCACTTTCCATGGCCAGCCTGGCTGTGTGTGACTCAACATAGCCCTTTGCATGATAACAAGAGAATGAAGCTTATAACTATAACTTCTGCTACTTCTTTCCCTACAAGTTTTTCCTAAAAACTTTATTTTGCACTTACGTCATATAGTGTCCATGCCCTCTCCATGTCAACTGATCCCCTAAAGCAACCCTATCATTTAAATCTATTCCTGTAATAAAAGTTGCCCCATGATGAAATTAATTATTATAAGTACCTCATTAGACGTAAGCTGTGGAAGTTTTTACAACATTACATGTGACATTTTATATGGATTTATAGTGTTTCTACATTTTAATGGCATAAAAATGAACTACTGCTCAAACATAATATTATCAAAGAATGAAAAATAGATGAAAGTGACAGTAAGCCAACACTTAATCCAAGTACAATGTACAATAAAAAATTACTCTATCCAAAACAAGTTTTGGGAAACTCTGGAACCTAGGTTATTTTAAGCACAGGGTATTAAGAAGCAGATATCAGTATAAAATTAACTGTTTTTATGACAAGTGTTTTATTCAATTTAATGATTTTTAATTTTTCACTGTTTATATAATGGGACTTCACTTTTTTAAATAAGAATTTTTTAAGAATTGAGAAGTAGGGGCGCCTGGGTGGCTCAGTGGGTTAAAGCCTCTGCCTTTGGCTCAGGTTATGATCCCAGGGTCCTGGGATCGAGCCCCACATCAGGCTCTCTGCTCAGCGGGGAGTCTGCTTCCTCCTCTCTCTCTGCCTGCCTCTCTGCCTACTTGTGATCTCTGTCTGTCAAATAAATAAATAAATAAATAAATCTTTAAAAAAAAAGAATTGAGAAGTAAAGATTACCTATGATATTCTTATAGTCTTATAAGGATATTCATATTTTGTAAGGACTTGCTTTAAGTTTATACACAGTGATGAGCTGGGTGATCTTAGACAAGTTTCCAAACTTTCATGAGGTTTATGGAAAATGGCAATGTTTATAAAACCAAATTGGGTAATACTCACAAATAGCTTTTTATGGTAAGTAGATCATAAAGAATCGCCTGTAAGTGTGAGCTATTACCATTATCTGAAGCCAAACAATCGGGCATTTAATTATTCATTTAATATCAGTCTGAGACTGTTGGAATGAAAGTGATGCCAATGAAAATGATCAATAGTTTAGCGGTTTTACAGAAACATGGGACAGGCTCCATTTCCATACATAAATGAATCTGAGATTTTAAAAGCTCCCTGCCTGGGGCATTCTCAAGGATCCTGCCTCTCATCTATCATAATTAACTCAGTTGTAACCACTGAGCTGAAGCTGTGGATTTATTAGTGTCTGAAAAGCTGGTATTGAAGCATGTTATAGGAAGAACATTGTATTGAGGTAGAGTAAAACTGTTGAGAAAAAGGTGTTCTCTTTTCTCACCCACTTGAAGTTTGACCACTTGAAGTTCAAATGTATATGGGTTAATTTAAAATGCCTGGTGGTGTCATTTGGGTGTTTCTTAAAAAGGCTTTTGAAGACTTGAAGCTGTAACTTTAAGGCCTGTGGAGCCAAACAGATGTTTTTGAGGACTCAGGCTGAGTAATGTCCTCATGTAGCGTGGGTCATAACTCACCAAACATTGCTCTAGAGGTCTGGAAGAGACCATAGATCTCTGAGTATGCCCTGGGGATGCACTTTAATGCCAGAAGATCTGGTTCAGTAACCAAAAACATATTAAGAGCTTAAAATGAAAATCCCAGTGGGAAATCCATGCTTTAAATACATTTCTAGGGGATCTTCCTTAAATCGGCTAACCATTAGTTCTCAAGGTGTTGATACCATTCGTGCTCAGGACAAAGCTCTTGTGGGAACAGAATTATTACTAGTTTTTTTTTTTTTTAAGATTTTATTTATTTATTTGACAGACAGAGATCACAAGTAGGCAGAGAGTCAGGCAGAGAGAGAGGAGGAAGCAAGCTCCCTGCTGCGTAGAGATCCCGATGCGGGGCTCGATCCCAGGACCCTGAGACCATGACCTGAGCTGAAGGCAGAGGCCCTAACCCACTGAGCCACCCAGGCACCCAAGAATTATTACTAGTTTTAATCTTTCAGTAAATCCATTAGCATCTTTGTTCTTTTTTTTTTTTCTTCTTCTTTTTTTCTTAAAGATCACAAGTAGGCAGAGAGGCAGGCAGAGAGAAGAGGAAGCAGGCTCCCTGTGTCCCAGGATTCTGGGATCCTGACCAGAGCCGAAAGCAGAGGCTTTAACCCACTGAGCCACCCAGGCGCCCCAATTAGCATCTTTGTTCTAACAGTCATGATAGCGGCCGAGTCTTGGTGGTGTGTGTTGTTTTCATGTTGTTGCATATGGCTACAGAGCACCTGTTTTGGTGTGTTTTTTCATTTTTCCATGAATTGTCTCAAGTAATTAGTTTGGTGGGATATTTGGCCAGTCTAGCCTCCTTGTTATTCTTCTCCCCATGAAATGATCAGACTAGCAGAACAGTTAAGAGAAATGCTAACTTTTTAGCTTACCATTTTCCCATCATATATACTTGATCATGGGGTGCAGGATTATTATCTTAGAGGAGAGAAAAATGCAGAAGACAAATTCTTGACTTTGAATTTCCAGTACTGCAATACATTTTTGATATCTACAGCAGGGTAAAGGATTTAAATTGCAGAAGTCCAGGTTTTTGAAAGAGAAAAGGTATTTTGAGATCCAGAAGGCTAAGAGACTGAAGGATTCAGAGCACAAAGCTCATAAAAGAGACAACAGATTTGGAAAGGTAGCATGGGGGTAGCAGCTAGTTCTCCTCCCAAAAGGCTGGGTGGGGGGTGCTGATATGTTTCTAGGAGCAGGGATGCCCTATGCCAGCTTCCATCGTGGACTAATTGCAAATAACAGTACCCAACACATCGAGGACTTACTATGTGCCAAGCATTATTCTATGTGCATTTCTTTTAAATTCATTTACTCTTCTCATCAACTGTATGAGATAGATCCCATTTTTCAGATGACAAAACTGAGGCACAGAGTGGTCAACTGATCGACCCAAAGCGACAGTGTCAGAGCCAGTGTTTGTATGCAGCAGTCTGGCTCTGGGGTTCTTGTTTAGCAGTGACCACTCCTTGGGTGAAGATATTAGACAGCTCAGTTTGGTTTGGAGGTTTCCCACCGAAGGGAAGACCTGTGCCTCACTTCCTGGGTGAAGCCTGCATATGCAGCAGACCTCACGAACACACTGAAGCAGCAGCAAAGCCCAGACAGCAGCTGGGCCAGTCTAGGTGAGAAAGGTTCTGATAGTTTGGAGTCTCCAAAGCCCAGAGAAGAGCCCACAATCACTTTCAGTGTCCCCGAGAGGGTTATGGACATGGGTGAGAGAGGTTGGTGATGAGGGTTCAGTGTAAGCGGAAGCAGCTTGGGAAAGCTGGGGGCTATAATGGACGCTGGCACAAGGGGAGGGTAGCTGTGGAAATAGAGGCCAATCACCAGAGACCAGCAGGTGGCAGTGTCCTCAGCAGATGCGGTGGGACAGGTGAAGTGAAGGGGGAAGAAGGGGGGGGGGAGAGTTGGGTTCTCCCTCCCCAACCCCTGCCACACACAGACCCACAGAACTAGCTTCTGTTTCAAGAGAATGAAAGGGAAAGTGTGAAGCCCTGAATCTGTCTGATTTTATCCATGAAATGACTGAAGAATTAATAATTTGAATTAAATTAGGAAAATTAACTTTCCTGCCACAGAGAAGACTGGGAGCTGGAGATAGAAGCTCAGTTCAGTGATAGGAAAAGTAAAGTCTGTATTTTCGCACCCCTGATTATTGGTTGGTAGAAACTGTATTCAGTACGATTCTACTGAAATCATATAAATTCAGCACAAGAAGCCACCGTATGAACTTTATGTCACGTTTTCAAATAGAAAGTGCTCGGCATTGGGCCTGGTTTGATGAGATGGACTCTCAGTCCCTAGCTTCACATTTCTTGTGCAGACACAACTCCTTGAAAAGCAATTTCCACTCAATTGCATTTGCTTTTCTACGGGCCAGAAGCAGTTAAGGGAAATGAAGGACATTTCAGTGCCAATGTTATATTGGTTACTGATACCAAATTATTTCTGTATTAGGAACACTGTGGTCCATATTGTGGCAGTAAAAGTACTTTGCACCTGGCTACGGATGAGGCTAATGTGTCAGTTTATAGACCTTGTAGTCCCTGGAGTGCCTTGTAAATCTGTTCCCAAGTGCTCTATTTTGCATTTGGATGGGAGAGCTGGAAAATCAAATGAGTAAGCACACACACATGAGAAGAGGTACCTGGTTAATTACGCATCCCAGGAACTAGACATGCTCCATTTCTTTTTCCTGTTTCTTTTATAAAGCGTTTTCTTTTTTTTTTTTTTTTTTTGGTCTAATTTTTGTCAGAGAAACAAAATGGGTTCTATTTTCTAAATAGAGGTGAACAAAATACTTCGGTAAGAATTTATTGTCCTTGGAAAGAAGTTTAAATGACCAAAGTGGGGCTGGGCTGGGCTCTGAGGCAAAGAACAAGTAGATTCTTACTGTTACTGTAGTCAATTAATATTTAGTGAGAATTAGCAATGCAAAGAACTCTGTTCTGGATTTAAGAGATACTTATATCTTAGTTTTGTTCCTAGTAGGTAATCGCATTTGAAGTCCTTTCTGTCGACAAGCTCCTCTTTGAACTTACACGCGTGGTCCTTTGTGAAATCTGCCTGCTGCCCGGGAGCCAGGAGATGCTCCGAGTTGTTAAAGATGCTGTGCTTCAATTTTCTCCTTGTTGCTAAGATGGAGATAATATCTGCCACAGACATGTATTGCAAAGATGTTCGAGTAATTTGTGAGCCATTACCTGAAAAGCACTTTAAGTATCTGAGGAGAAAAGAATCATAACATGTAGACCAGCATTAGGTGCACCTTGCCGACTAGGAGAGATTTCACCAGCTCTCAGGTCTCCCCAGGAACGGGACAAGAAGTCATGCTTCTCAGGTCTCTGGACACATCCTGCATTTCCCCCCATCTCATCCTAATCCATGGAGCTGCAGGACTCAGGAGTGCCGGCCATTCCACCTGTGACATGATCAGTTTCAGTTCTCTTGTCTGTCAATTTAGAAAATGTAATTCACAGGATTGCCACATGGAGTAAGCAACCAGGACGCCAGCAAAGCCTTTTGCAAATGAAAAGTGCTCCGTGTGAGTGAAAAATAATACTCAAGCACATGCATTTTCAATGCAGAGATATGAATATTTGTCTGTTCCACCCTTTATTTGCAGGAAGTGAGTTTGTTGGTTGAACTAAAGTCGGCACAGCTTTTGAGATGACAGCTGTGAGCTACTTAAAAACATATGCTGCTTCACATTGTGTCTGCTTGACACCGCCAGATTGAAGATTTAAAATCCACTTCAAAGAATTTCCAAGGTATTACATATTTTGAAGCATTTTTCATTAAGGATACACTTTTTTGGGAATGATAATTGACAGACAACATTATATTAGTTTTGGGTGTACAACGTGATGATTTGACATTTGTATACATTGTGGAATGATCACCACAATAAGTCTAGTTACCATCTGTCACTACACAGAGCTACACACTTCTTTTTAAGGGACATATTTATTAATAGTCTATTTTGCCAAACCATCTCTATGATGTGCCTGCTGTGGAAAATCCTGCCAAAAGAACAGTGTGTCTAGTGAGTGACCAGAATTTCCCTGGACATGTAAGGAAGGCTTCAGTCTACAGCAGGGACCACAGACTAGCAACAGGCCCCCGGAAGTAGCACAAATCTGAACATTGTTAGTTTGGTAGGCCATGACTCATTTTTAGTCCCTTTATGGTGTTGTAAACACAATTATTTTTTCCATTGTTTTTCTTAAGAGTTGGGGGCATACACTGCATTCTGGAGAGCTAGTCAATGCCTGAGTGTTACAGTTGCCTTGAAAACCCTGAAGAGCAGACCATCATTGATAAAGAGCAGATATAGATCAGTATTTATTTCTTTGTGTGCTTTCCAAATTCCCTTCAGGTAAAGCCCAGTGTCACTGAGGAAGATAGTTTTATTCTCTAAGTCTGAATTAGGAGTATGGCTGACATATCATTGGATCTCCAGGTGAGTAATCTTTTGGGTTTTATATATAGATGGAGGTTTCCTGACAGCAGACTCTGGGGAGCCAAAGCCCTCCCTGCAGGTTCCAGACCATTCCTGCCAGGGTTGTCCTTGTTAGAGGGCCACAGCCCTGAGCCTAGAGAGGAGGTACTCACCAGTCAGACACAGTAATATGAAGTCAGCAGGGAATGAAGGGAATGAAATAGCGAGTGAGGAGGCAGAGGGGCAGGTAAACGGGGGTGCCAAAGCGGACATCGAGGTGTGATCGAATGTGAGCATGGGAGAAGACCCTGGAGACTCGGTGCTGACATTGGGAAGAGGTGAGAGTACAGGGTAGGATTGGTTCAGTGAAAGGAATAGATATCAAACACATTAGAAACATGGTCAGTGGGGGGAGAGGGAGATGGAAAGAGGCATAGGGCATAAGGACAAAATTCAAAAGGAATATAAAAGTGAGACCTTTTTTGGAGCCAAGGAAAATGATGTATCATGAACTATGAAGTATAACTAATTCAATCCTTGGCCCCTGTAGTTGAACAAGGACAGACAAAACGACCTTGAGAAGGTGGGATTCTGGCCCTTGGATTCCTTGTATATGCATTATTCCCCACAAACGGGGATTTGACTTCTGGATTCTGCTGCACCAGATCTCTCTGGAACTCTTCCACCAGTATCTGGCCTTTTCCCCTCAAAGCATGGAGAGGAGGAGGGAGAGACAGAGGGAGAACAGATTCCTCACCCTTTGCTCCTTCCTCTTTTTAATCTTTCTCCCCTGCCACAGTCTCTCCCAAGGAGAAAATAGAAATTCTATGCATAATGCATGTGAGTACATGAAAACAGGCATTGGGGTATGAATGCAGATTTGACTGTACTCAATATTGGAGGCTCCACTAGATAGGAATATTACTGAAATTAATTGGCACATAGATGGACAGTTGCTGGATTCCACCATGCTTCTCTCTCTCACAAATCCTGTGACCTTCTGTGTGAAGATGGGCTTGCAGGTGCCCCTCACTTTGGTCCCCTTAAAATTTTGAGGCTGAGGGAAACCACGCTGGTAGACTGAGTCATCTCCTCATCAGACGCAAGAAAAGAAGTTCTGTGTCTCTTCTTCGCAGGCCCAGGCCTTGAGTGACAGGGAGAATCTCTGAGATTCCCACACAGTCCAGGGTAGCCCAACAGGCAGCTCCTGAATTTGGGCTTTTGAGAAAATAGAGTGGATATTTGGCTTCTGGGTCTTTGGCAGTACCTTACCCAGAGGCTGGTGGCTGCCACAGTGTCCAAGATCCCTTGGTGAGATCTGATAGGCCCAATGAATGTTTCAGAGAGTACGCTGGAACTACTTTAATAAACGTTTCGAGCATCAAAGAAATGCTCATTCACAGGAAGTCAATAGGCTAATTATTCTTAGCCATTTATAGAAAGGGTATATATGCAAACTGTGGAAAGAACCAAGATGCCCTTCAACGGATGAATGGCTAAGGAAGATGTGGTCCATATACAATATGGAGTATTATGCCTCCATCAGAAAGGAAGAATACCCAACTTTTGTATCAACATGGATGGGACTGGAAGAGATTATGCTGAGTGAAATAAGCAGAGAGAGTCAATTATCATATGGTTTCACTTATTTGTGGAGCATAACAAATAACATGGAGGACATGGGGAGATGGAGAGGAGAAGAGACTTGAGGGAAATTGGAAGGGGAGATGAACCATGAGAGACTATGGACTCTGAAAAACAATCTGAGGGTTTTGAAGGGGCGGGGGGTGGGAGGTTGGGGGAGCCAGGTGGTCGGTATTATGGAGGGCACGTATTGCATGGAGCACTGGGTGTGGTGCATAAACAATGAATTCTGTTACGCTGAAAAGAAATAAATTAAAAAAAAAAAGAAATGGACATTGGGGAGGGTATGTGCTATGGTTAGTGCTGCGAAGTGTGTAAACCTGGCGATTCACAGACATGTACCCATGGGGATAAAAATACATTATATGTTTATAAAAAATAAAAAATTAAAAAAAAAGAAGTGAAACAACAACAAAAAAGAAAGGGCAGATATGTACTTGAAAACATTTTGTCATTTACTGCATTTAATGGTAAGAAAACAATATTTCTTTTAAAAATACCTTACCCTTGGGCGCCTGGGTGGCTCAGTGGGTTAAGCCGCTGCCTTCAGCTCAGGTCATGATCTCAGGGTCCTGGGACGAGGCCCACATCGGGCTCTCTGCTCAGCAGGGAGCCTGCTTCCCTCTCACTCTATCTGCCTGCCTCTCTGCCTACTTGTGATCTCTCTCTGTCAAATAAATAAATAAAATCTTTAAAAAAAATAAAAATAAAAAAATAAAAATACCTTACCCTTTTCATGGTCTTTCCCTGAAAAAGATAAAAACTGTATGGCTAAGATTAACAGCCACATCTTCTGTAGAAATTTATAGTTGGCAAAGCATTTTCCAATATACCATCTTGTTTAGTCTTTACAATGGCCCTGCTTGATGGTAGGGAACAGGGTTGCTAGGGCCTTTGTCCAGGGTCATGCAGCCAGCAGGGAGCAGAGCAGGATCATCAGCTTTCAAATCTTATTTTGTGGTTCTTCAGAGCATCTTAAACTTGGAATGAACTTGAACAAGGTGAATGTCAAGTCCTCCGCTCTTCCTCGGCTGCTTAAGCTGGTACGTGCACGAATTACAGCAGTTTGAGCTCCGTTCATTTCTTTGGGAAGCTCCCAAACATTTTTCTCTCTCGTTCTCTCTCCTCCTCTCTCTCTTTTTGTAAGACTTTTGAGAGAATTTTATAGTTTTGTTTTTGAGTTATCTGGCAGTGAAGAACTTGTTTAAAGGTTGGCTGTGATGTCTTAGCAAGCATAGTGAACATACTCAGGAATCCCTGTAAGTGAGAAAAATCTATCCTATGAGTTGTTTTTGGGTGTAATAAAAGATTTGAAGTACACTGGATTCAATCATTAACAGAACCTATATATGCTATGTATGGTAGCATTTATATGTTTGCTTATATTTATATAGCAACATTAAGCTTTTATTTTGCAGTTTCCCTCCACATCTTTGTGGGGATGACATATTTTCATAGGTCTTCAAGAAACACATTTTTAGTTTTCTCCTCTTTAAATTGGATATGATAATAGCATCTTACTTATAGAGTTGTGATGGAGATTAAATCAATTTCAGTTAATAAGCTTAAAGCTCTCAGAATACTACCTAGCACATGATAATAATGATTAGTTATTATTATTATTATTATTATTATTATTATTCCTAGTAGACAAAAGAGCTTTCATTACATACCTCATCCTAGAACATATTCGTAGGGAGCCATTAATTCAATAATTTGAATCCTTGTATAATCATGACTAGTAGTTTATGCTGAATATCCAAATAATTTTGGAACATAGCTCTTAACAAATGATACGGCTTAAGAGAAGAGACTGTATAAGGTAGTTACAGTCAAATACAGAAAGGCTATTAATGGGAATATTTTAATGAGAGGCAAAAATCTGTTCCTTGTAGTTGAATAAGATGATTATGAACAGGGATGTCTGTTTCAAATACTGGCTTTGAGTTCACTCTTTCTGTGATCTTGAGTAAGTTATTTGAGCCCTGGAAGCACCCACTGCTTTCACCCACAAAATGAAGTGTGTACATTGAGGGTCAGGGAGGAATGAGATGGTGTCATAATGCTTAGCCCAGTGTTTGGCACAGAGTGATGGTCAAAATGTTGGCTGTTAGAATTATGACTGTGAGCTCAGAGCAGGAGCCCAAACAGCCACAATATTCACTTATTGTCTTTATATCTCTCATATGCCAGTGTTTTGCAACCCTTAAAATCTTTGCCCATGTTTGATTAAAAAAAATTACATTCTTTGTCTTCCTTTTTTTCTTTTGAGATTCTTTAAAAAAATTTTTTTTATTTTTATTTTTTAAAGATTTTATTTATTTGACACAGAGAGAGATCACAAGAGGCAGAGAGGCAGGCAGAGAGTGGGGAAGCAGGCTCCCTGCTGAGCAGAGAACCTGATGCAGCAGGACTCCATCCCAGAACCCTGAGATCATGACCTGAGCTGAAGGCAGAGACTTAACCCACTGAGCCACCCAGGCGCCCTTTTTTGAGATTCTATTACCCACCTCGGGTGAACCTCCATTTGAGAATCCATGTATATTCTGCATATTTTTTCCAGCCAAGCAAATGTTGTCAAGTGTTGGTTTGCTTTCTATAGTTTCTATTATGGAAAAAAAATGTATATACACACATATATTTATATATATGAAATACATATAGGCAGTTTCTGCACTATAAAAATATAATATTGAATAAATTATAAAAATCCTTGTCACATTCTCTGACTTCTCTAACCACTTTGAAACATAGTCTATCTGCACTAGAAGACAAAGGACAAATTTAGTTTGTGATATTGTGATAGATAGTAAGAAATATATATTTGTTCTTCATCCCCATTCTAGCACAGAGCTTCTAAAAGGCTTGGAATTTTCTAAGCGATGATAGCCATAAAGGTGTCTTTTGTTATGTTAATGAGGTGACTTTGGGACCCTCACCTAAGGATAAGGGCTGGTAGCTTGTGGAGCCAACATTATTAGAGGATTGGAACATTTAGTCCCATCCCTAGACCCCCTGGGAGGGGAGAAGGGCTGGAGATTTACTTCCATTGCCAATGGTGAATGATTTAATCACTCAGGCCTATGTAATGAAGCCTCCATAAAACTCCCAACAGGATGGGGTGTGGAGATTTCCTGGCTGGTGAAAACATGGAAAATAGAAGAGAGTGGCACTCTTGGAGAGAACATGGAAGTTTTGTGCTCTTGCCGCACACCGTGCCCTATACCTTCTTCCATCTGGCTGTTCCTGAATTATATCCTTTTATAATAAACCACTGATCTATTAAGTAAAATGTTTCTCTGAGTTTTGTGAGGGAAGGGGTTGAACCCAGGGAAGGAGTTGTGGGTACCTCTGATTTATAGCCAGTCAGTCACAAACACAGGTAACTACCTAGATTTCCAGCTGGCTTCTGAACGGGATGGGAGGTGGGCAGTCTTGTAGGACTAAGCCCTTAATTTGTGCAATCTGCTGCTGTCTCTGAGTTGATAAGTGTCAGAGTTGAGTTAAACTGTAGGACAGCCTACTGGTGTTTGATATGTGTGTGTAGAAAACTCCCTTCTCTACATTTAAATTGGGTCCTGTAAGGGCCTATTTAGCCAGAGCGCCCCCACCTTGGTTGAGCAGCCATTTTGTTGTTTATGCAGTAAAACTTAAATTGACCCTGCCCCCTCACCCCTCCAGGGGAACTTATTTAAAATCAAGTCTGGGAAACCAGTCCCAGGTAACAAAGCCCGAATACAAGGGTGGGTCAGGTCAGGTGGAAATAACAGCCTGAATGCAGGGATGAGTCGGGTCAGGTGGAGATATCCAATCAGTAGAGCACGCATACTGTTTCCCTAGCTACCAAGGAGTGTGGGCCCCACCCTTTGGGCATCTTTTGGGCGCCAATTCTGACCAAGGTGATAGACTGGTTCAAATATCTACTAGGGTAAATTGTAATTCAATTGGTCACTTATGCGTGACCTAACATGACTGTGCAGCTTTCTCTGTGTGTTACAATTTCATTGGCCACCTGTGTGTGGCCAGGCCCAACCACATGGCCTTTGCCCTTAAAAGCTAGTCTCTGAAGCAGAGAGAGGTTGCCCTCTCTGTAAGAGGCATGGCCCTGAAGGGTCGGTTTGATTCTTTTTTTTTTTTTTTTTAAAGATTTTATTTATTTATTTATTTATTTATTTGTCAGAGAGAGAGAGAGAGAAAGAGCGAGCACAGGCAGAGTGGCAGGCAGAGGCAGAGGGAGAAGCAGGCTCCCTGCCGAGCAAGGAGCCCGATGTGGGACTCGATCCCAGGATGCTGGGATCATGACCTGAGCCGAAGGCAGCCGCTCAACCAACTGAGCCACCCAGGCGTCCCAGTCGGTTTGATTCTTGATGCTTGGCGCGAAATAAAGCTTTGCTTGACCTTTGCTTTGTATCAGTCTCGCTCCTTTGACCATGGACCCATTATCGGGGGACCCAACTTTGGGGACCCAACAGGTCCTAGAACACTTTTTAGTGTTTAATTCAGTTTTCCACAGGTTGGGAAAAAGCCCAAGTTCTCCAAGGCAATTTATGAGTTGTCTATGAAAAAAATATCATTTTAATGCATAACTAATAGTGTCATAAATCTCTTGTTTGAACACTTTTGTCAAAAGTTATCTATTTTCCCTTTAAGAGAAATATACCTGCCCTTCATAATTAATTTAATTTCTATTAAGTATTTTTCCTCTTTCATCATGTAATAGTTTTCTATTTCAGCCCTAACTTCTTTTGTTTAAATGTGAAATTTGTGAGTCAAATATGGCAAATGATATAAAAAGCAAAATTATCTTTAATTCATTACTCTTCAGTTTTATTCATTTCCATAATAGGTTTCATGGTGGGAAAGTATTGACTTAAGTCAGTTGATTTAGAAACTTTTGTAAGAACTGAAAATCTGAAAATGGGGATAAAAGAAACAGGTAGAAAGAGCTGTACTAGGTAGAAATTGGTCTACCAACCCCAGGAGAAGGACAGGACAGGTAAAAGTGCTCTGGAAAGGAGGAAAGGGTAAGTCATGGCTTCATGCAGTTGTGAGGGTGGAAATACAGGAATGTTGGTATTAGAGGCTCAAAAAGCATAATTAGATCTCAAAAACATAGACATGGAGATTTTTAACCCATGTCAGTAATTCCAGAAAATAATCAATCAAAAGTTAAAAGAGGCTAATTGGTTTCAAGAAGCCCTCTCTGCTTAAAGGCATTTTTGGGGACGCCTGGGTGGCTCAGTTGGTTAGGCGACTGCCTTCGGCTCAGGTCATGATCCCAGCGTCCTGGGATCGAGTCCCACATCGGGCTCCTTGCTTAGCAGGGGACCTGCTTCTCCCTCTGCCTCTGCCTGCCACTCTGTCTGCCTGTGCTCACTCTCTCTCTCTCTCTGACAAATAAATAAATTTTTTTAAAAGGCATTTTTGCACTGATGTTAAATATAAAAATACCCCACAGCTCTACATAGGTGTGTTTCTGAAACTCTTTTTAATATATCCTAGACCATAGAAAGATTATCTGCTCATGAACTCATCTACAGATTTTACATTTATTGGCTTTGGCAACAAATAGTTTCCTGAAAAATGAGTTGCAAAATAAATTTTTATAAACAAAACTTATTTTTTAATACTAGAGGAGCTCTCGATTTAAAAGAAGTCAAATTATTATTCTTTGATTTAGTAACTCTGTAAGTTCAACTACACTACGTTTTAAAAATAGGCAAAACACAAAGCAAAGTTACAAGAGCTCTGGGGAGAGAGGGTTAGAACAGAGGTCGTCTAAAATGGTCATAAATGGGCAGGGGAGGCAAGGGCAGACTAATTGGTTGGCAAATGCACAATATCTCTAAAGGATTCACAGGAAACTGGAAACAGAACTTTTGGGAGGAGAACAGGATGGGTGGGGAATTAAGGATAAAGAAGATTTTTTTCATTGTAAATCCTTTTATTTTATTACAATTTTTAAAAAGATCTTATTTATTTGTTTGAGAGAGTATGTGAGAGAGAACAGGAGCTGGGCAGGGCAGGGGGCAAAGGGAGAGGGGTAGCAGACTACCCCCTGAGCAAGGAGCCTGAGTTGGGTCTCAGGACCCTGGGTTCATGACGGCTGAAGGCAGAGGCTTAACCGACTGAATCACTCAGGCATCCCCTTTTTCTTGTTTATTTAGCAGCTTATCACAGGTTAGGCACTGCTCTAAGTGCTTTATATGTTAATTCATTTTATCCTCTTAACATTCTTATTGCTAGTCCCATTTCACTGACAATGAAATTGAGTCATAGAGAGGTTAAGCAACTTGCTCTTGATCATACAGCTGGAGAGTGGGGCGGTGCACAGAGCACAGATTTCGGTTTCAAACCCAGGCTGGCTGGCTCCAGAGTCCATGGTCTTATTGACTATATTGGCAAAGGAATACATTTAAACTTCTATATTTTCCACCTCAACTGATTTCCATTCAATTTGAATCGTGATGTAAACACTGTTAGAAAAATAATTTAATAATAGTACCAGCACTGAGATTATATAATAATTAGAAGGGAGATGAAGAAGGAAGTTTATTAGCTTGCATGTTCAATCAGAAGATTTAACTCAGCTTGGTTCAATTTTCCAGATGAGTCAAAAAAAGGGAAACTAACACATTTTATTGCACTCATTTCTTATTAGGGAAACACGTTAACATAATACAGTTTTGTCCTTTTTGGTTAAGAAGGTTTAATAGTTAAAGGACTCATGAAGTTCATCATACAAGTGTGATAGAACAGCAAACAAAGGGTCCCCATTCAATGGCCTGGCATCTGTCTATTCCATGGGACAATTTTTACCTTATTGCACCATTACATTTTATTCAGGCAATATTAGCAAGTCCAATGGCCTGTTAAGAAAAATTAAATTTCAATAAAAAATATCAGGAATGAAGTGAAATATGGGAAATTAATATCCTTGCTGCTAGGATCCCTAAAATGTACCACAAAGTTCTAGTAGTACAATTTCTTTGAAGTACGTCGTGTTCCATGAGCGGGGTTTTGTGGAAAAATAAGATGGAAAGGATACCCTTTTGCCCTTCCTCACCGTGAGACTTATTATGTGGTTCGTCTTAAATGCCTTCCCATTTCCTCATGCACAGATCTAATATCATATCATTTCTCATTTAACTATGCAGAATTGAGAAAATGCATAATTTATAAAATCTTTCACTAGAATGTCAAGTGGTCTGAGCTGTGTGTTTCTAGAGCTGAATTTTCATTTCTTGCATCAGTATAATGTCCTATGACTAGAGGTCTAGGGCTACTGCTTTTTCTTAAGATCCTGCTCCACATCCAGGAACACAGTTTTTGCACCTAAAATGTCAGCAGGGCTGGTGGTATAGCATTCAGGTATGAGTTTGAGCGTGTATGTGCACACACTCATTCACACACACACACAAACACACACACTGATCTCCAGAGATCATATCTGGAGACGGTTACGCAAATGTAATGGAGCCTTTCGGCAAATTTCGTCCTGTCTTAAGGCTCTGTCGTAAAGAATAATCACTGTAAACCCAAGCAGAATCTCCTGCTGAAAAGGATTCATTTATGAACAATTTTTTTGGACCTAAGGCCATATCAAAATGTCTAGTTGAAGCACATTGTTTCTACTGCTAGATAAGGAATCGTGATGCTCACGTCACTCCTCTGTTCAAAATCTTAACGACTGTTCTCCATTTCACCCAGAATAGAAGCCAAGTCCTCGAGGTGGCTGACAAGGAATCCCCTCTGTAGTTCCCCATCTTACAGTCTTTGCTCCTCTTGTTGCCTCCCTGGAAGGTTCTCCTGGCTTCCACCCAATCAGTTCAAATCCTTCTTTCTCAAAGAAGCCTACCTTGACCCACTTCCCCACCCCTGCTGTCTTGATCCCATTTACCCTGCCTTTTTTCTGTTCTAATTGACACGTTTATGCTGTGATATAATTCACTTATTTATTTCATTTAGTTTACCATTTAGCTCCTTTTTCTAAAATTGCAAGCTCCATGAGGACAGGGATTTTTTTTTTTTCCATTGATGAATCTCAAGGGCCTAGGAGTGCCAGGTGCCCTGCTGTTGTTGGGTAAATATTGTTGAGTGCGTGATTGAATTAACGGAACATCCATATCACAGAAACAATCCCAAGTGCTACGATTCCCATTGTCTAGACAGGAAGACGAGAGCTCAGAGTGATTAAGTGACTCGTCTGAAATAAAAGGAGTTACCAAAGAGCCGGTATCGGGATCATGACTGGTCTGCTGACCACCAAAGCCAGTGTGCTTTCTTTAGCACCAGCATCACAGCCTTTGTAACAGAAGTATAGTGGATCAAAACAGACTTAATGGTTTGTCATGACAGGACAGAGGCGATTCCACACAAACTGAGAGAAATTAGTGGGCTTTGTGATTCTAGGTTGGAATGGGACCTTTTTTTTTTTTTTTTAAAGGTTTTATTTATTTATTTGACAGACAGAGACCACAAGGAGGCAGAGAGGCAGGCAGAGAGAGGAGGAAGCAGGCTCCCCGCTGAGCAGAGAGCCCGATGCGGGGCTCGAACCCAGGACTCTGGGATCATGACCTGAGCCGAAGGCAGAGGCTTTAACCCACTGAGCCACCCAGGCGCCCCTGGAATGTGACCTTTGATGCAGTTTTGAGGTCTTGAGGGGCTGTGATTGAGGGTCAGAGAGGGGATGATTCCAGAAAGCTGCATTATAACATTCTTGAGTTTGCATATGAAATAAACTAATTTAGAGAAGAAGGTAGAGAGATTAAGTAGATATAGTCAAAAAAGGATCTGAAGCTAGCAATATAGTGATGAGGTTAGTTTTTATTTTTAGGGTCCTTTTCACCCAACATGTGTTAGCAATTTTGTGGGGTGTATATGAAAAATCCAGATTCCTAGGCTCCACCCCTAAAGCACTGGTTTAGAAGATGTCTAGACCCAGAAATTTGCATTCTCATCACTCTCATTTTCTGTGGTTTTGAAGCAGGTGACCCAGAGATCACAGCCAGAAATTTGTCCCTAAGGCTTGTAAGCAGAAAAAAAAAAAAAAGTTAACTTGAGACACTTATCGAGTCCCTAAAATATTCAGTTTTTCAATTTTAATCTTTCTTTAAAAAAATGGAGGAGTCTGTCGTATTAAGACATTCAAACTGGCTTAACTGCTCCCTTAAGGAGCTTTTGCCATTTGGCTGGTTAGTGATTGGAATCTACCGACAGGGGTGGTGATTGAAATGCATTGTTCTGGGGTGCATCATGCCTTCTGAAAATATTTGTTAACTTGAAATGCAAGTGTTCTGTAACCTCTCTCCTGAAGAGCTCTTTAGAAATAAAATATAACAATTAATTCTCACTACTATAGTTAAGTTGAAATTTTAATGTCTTTTTTTTAAGATTTTTTTTTAAATTTATTTGACACACACATACACACAGAGGGAGAGAGCAAACACAAGCAGGGGGGGCAGCTGGCAGGGGAGAAACAGGCTCCCTGCTGAGCAAGGAGCCTGAAGTAGGGCTTGATCGACCTGTGATCAGGACCTGAGCCGAAGGCAGCGGCTTACCGGATTGAGCCACCCAAGTGGCCTGAAATGTTAGTGTCTTAAGCATCTGTATCTCTAGGCTGCTCCCCAAGTTCTACAACTTTTAAAGACTCTAGAGCGGTAGGATATTGAATCAGTGTCTTTCACTATATAGAAAATTTTTCCTTTTTCTTGAAATCTCTTTGTTGTTACCATGTAGTTGGGAGAATTTCTTCAATGAAGACATGATTAAAACTAAGCCCAATCAATGAGTTTGTTAATAGTATTCTCCTATTTACAGTTAAATTCTGGTCAAAGCTCCACATATTGCAGACAAGGGTATGGCTGGCTGCCTGTCTCAGGTAGAACCTCACGGTTTTCAGTTTTGGAATTGTATTACTCTAGCCCAGAGTGAGATCTTCCCTGTAAAGTCATGAAATTGAATTTGTCACTTCATAAAGTTTAAGTGGTCTTGGGGTTGATTAAATCAAATCCAATTCTTAGGATGTTTTATTAACAAATAGAAATTCCAGTTTACCAAATTGCAGTGGAAGGGCCATTGACCGTAGCTGGTTGAATGAGTAGTCCATTCATGGATGGCATGTTATTTGGTGAGCACAGAGTTAGAGGGAGGAAATAGGGTGCTGCTAAAATGACATTTCACTTAGGTTAATATTCATTGCTATATTAGCTTTCTGTACAGATACAGAAATTTGTCTAAGAATTGTCAAAAGGTTTTGTTGTAATTTTCTTTTTTTGTTTGTTTTAAAGATTTTATTTATTTATTTATTTGACAGAGAGAGAGAGACAGAGATCACAAGTAGTCAGAGAGGCAGGCAGAGGAGGAGGGGGAAGTAGGCTCCCTGCTGAGCAGAGAGCCCGATGTGGGATTCCATCCCAGGACCCTGAGATCATGACCTGAGCTGAAGGCAAAGGCTTAACCACTGAGCCACTAAGCCTCTGCCTTCAGCTCCAGGGGGAGAACTCACCCTGGAATTTTCTCAAATATTAGTAATTGGGTTGGGTTTGGAATTTTTCCCTCTTCCGTTTTAGAAAAGACTTGACAATTTTGAAGGCATATTTTTTTTTCTAAAGATTTTATTTATTTATTTGAGAGAGAGGCAGTGAGAGAGCATGAGCGAGGAGAAGGTCAGAGGGAGAAGCAGACTCCCGTGGAGCTGGGAGCCTGATACGGGACTCGATCCCTGGTCTCCGGGACCATGACCTGAGCCGAAGGCAGTCGACCAACCAACTGAGCCACCCAGGCGTCCCAACATATTTTTAGTATTGGTATAGGATATCCAAGTGTAGTCTCCTTCAAACAGAAAAAGAACCATTGCATTTCTTTTTTTTTTTAATTGGAAGAAAACTGTACAATGGCTTTTCACATCCCTATAATTTGAAAACAACTGAATTTTTCAAAACAGTGTATTTCCTCATATTTCCTGGTACAGAGAACATATAATATAGGTACTTAATAAGTATTGTTGAATGAGTGAACAAATACTTATTTTGGTCACTGAAAAAGGAATATATGAATTATATTACTTCTCACTCCTTTGGTAGCACTGGATGAAAATGATGACTCTCACAGATGAGAAGCCAGACATCAAAGTGGCTGATTGTATTGTAGAGCCTGAGAACCAGGCAGAACCCTAGGTGTTCTAGTTCCTAAATCACTAATGTTTCCCTAATGATGTGTCATGAAGATCTTTGGTATTTTTGGTAAAGAGAAAATCATGACTTTCATGCAAATATAAAATGAACATTTACCAAAGATTTTATTTAACTCATTAATGAGGGAACCAGTAAGATGTTAAAATTGGTTGAAAGAACATTTGAGTAGCTAGGCATTTGTAGTCAAAAAACTAAGATAAGATTAAGGGGTTATATACAGAAGTGGTTAATATCCAACAGAGCCATAAACCATAACCTGTCTGGTTACCTGTTCTAACAAACAAACATCTACAAGTTAACCTGTTCCTCTGCAGAGTTGTCAACTGGCCTAGACAATAAAAAGCCAAGCCCAGACCTCTACTGAGAGGGTTCCCAGTAATCTCTTTTTGCCTACTGCCAAGTTTCAGGTAATTTTTTTTTTTTTTTTTAAAGATTTTATTTATTTATTTGTCAGAGAGAGTGAGCACAGGCAGACAGAGTGGCAGGCAGAGGCAGAGGGAGAAGCAGACTCCCTGCTGAGCAAGGAGCCTGATGTGGGACTCGATCCCAGGACACCGGGATCATGACCTGAGCCGAAGGCAGCTGCTTAACCAACTGAGCCACCCAGGCGTCCCAAGTTTCAGGTAATTTTCTGACACCCGGGTGTACCAAGTGTTTCTTGCCATCACCACTGTCTTACTGCCCATGCTGCTTCTTGCACTGATAGTTTCTTCTTCTTTTTCTTCTCTCTTTCCTGTATCCAATATGTATATTTCTTTGTAATTGATCCTCTGTTTAAGTTTTCTCTTGGGTGAAAGTAAATTGTGGCATTTATCTGTGACTCCCCTTCTCGTCCATTGATACTCTTCTTTTTTCTTTCCATCCACTCATCCTCCTATTCATTTTATTTTTATTAATCAATTATCCTCACATGTATTCAGCAAGCATCTGTTGAACTTCGGTAATAGATAAGACATGCATCAGGAGCTAAGTATAAGTCCTACAGATAGCATATCTATGTCTTTTCTGAATTCAAGTTCATAAACTAGTTGGTGAGACAAGCCATCCATTAAAATTATTTCACAAGAGTTATTTTGTTTGGCAAGACTAAAACAACAATATTTTAATCAAACATTTTTTCAAATGGCTACCTGGTCATCCACCATGACTCTAGCACTCTCCTGTATGAACTTTTATCAGTAGAAAATTATCACTCTGAAAGCAGTGCTCTAATGAAGACAGAGTTTGATTTTGAAAGTATTAAATTTTGTCCACTGAACTATATATCAATTCAAGAAAAAGAGAGCTTCTTATGTCCTGGAAACTGGATGGGCATTGGACATATATCTTCACAGAACTCTGCTAAAATGCAAATGAGTGACGTACATTTTTAAGTGCTAGTAGTCATTTCAATTTTAGTGTGTTTTCAATCTTTTCTTGAGAGTGGATTGAAATAGAGAAAGTAAGGGTATTTGAGTGCCCAAGAGATAAAAAGAGGGACTCTACTTGAAACAATATAATGAACAAAATGGATGATGGAATTTCAGTCATTAAGAAAATTAATTAACTAAAATAAATAAACAAATAAACAAATAAATAAATTTATTTATTTTAATTCCAGTATAGTTAACAGTGTTAGATGAGTTTCAGGTATACAAAGAGTGATTCAGCAATTCAACATATTACTCAGTGCTCATAATGATAAATGGACTCTTAATTCCCTTTGCCAGTGTTACCCATCCTCCCACCCACCCTCCCTCTGGTAACCATCAGTTTGTTCTCTGTAGTTAAGAGTCTGTTCTCTTGGTTTGCATTTTTTCTTTCTCTGCTTTGGTTCTTAAATTCCATGTATGCATGAAGTCATATGGTATTTGTCTTTTTCTGACTGACTTATTTCACTTAGCATGATATTCTCTAGAACCATCCATGTTCTCTAAGACTGAAACAAATATGCAAAACCAGTGTCTTCTATTGAGTCAGACATCAAGACTTGGAAGAATCTAAAAAGTCTACTCTTTTCACTGAGAAAGAGACATTTGAATAAGAACCAAATAGGTGAGAGAAACTGGAGAGGAAAACTAGATTTAGGAATTGCTATACACTGCATATTCCTATGTGTTAAAAATGCAATTAAAAGTAATTCTTTCAAAGCAAACAAAAAATAGATTCGTCTATGTTCTTGTAAACGGCAATACTTCATTCTTTTTTATGGATGAGTAATATTCTGTTATATATACACATCATCTCTGTCTCTCTCTGTCTCTCTGTCTCTCTCTCTCTATATATAACCACACCTTCTTTATCCATTCATCTACTGATGGACACTTGGGCTGTTTCCATATCTTGTCTATTCTAAATAATGCTGCATTAAACGTAGGAGTGCATATATCTTTTCAAACTAGTATTTTCATATTCTGTGGGTAAATACCCAATAGTGGAATTACTGGATCATATGGTAATTCTATTTTCAACTTTTTGAGGACTTTCCATACTGTTTTCAATAGTGGCTCCAACAGTTTGCATTCCCATCAACAGTGCAGAGGTTTCCTTTTTCTCTGAATCCTTGTCAAGATTTGCTGTTTCTTGTTTTTGATTTTAGCCATTCTGACAGGTGTGAGATGATATCTTATTGTGGTTTTGATTTGCATTTCCCTGATGATGAGTGATGTTGAGTATATTTTCATGTGTCTGTTGCCCATCTGTATGTCTTTGGAGAAATATCGATTCATGTCTTCTGCTCATTTTTAAAATAGAGTATTTTATATTTGTGTGTGTGTGTGTGTGTGTTGAGTTTTGTAATTTCTTTATATATTTTGGATCCTCTTATTGGATATGTCATTTGCAAATATCTTCTCTCATTCTGTAGGTTGTCTTTTAGTTTTGTTGATTGTTTCCTTTGCTGTGCAGAAACTTTTAATTTTTTTTATTTTTATTTATTTTTTTTTTTTAAGATTTTATTTATTTATTTGAGAGAGAGGCAGTGAGAGAGAGAGAGAGCATGAGCGAGGAGAAAGTCAGAGGAAGAAGCAGACTCCCCGTGGAGCTGGGAGCCCGATGCGGGACTCGATCCCGGGACTCCGGGATCATGACCTGAGCCGAAGGCAGTCGTCCAACCAACTAAGCCACCCAGGCGTCCCGAAACTTTTTATTTTGATATAGTCCCAACAGTTTATTTTTTGTTTTGTTTCCCTTGCCTTAGGAACATATCTTGAAAAATGTTGGTGCAGCCAACATCAGAGACATTATTGCCTGTGTTGTCTTCTAGGATTTTGAAGGTTTCAGGTCTCACATTTACATCTTTAATCCGTTTTGAGTTTATTTTTGTGAATGGTGTAAGAAAGTGCTCCAGTTTCATTTTTTTGCATATTGCTGTCCAGTTTTCCCAACACCATTTGTTGAAGAGATTGTCTTTTTCCAATTGGATATTCTTTCCAATTTTGTTGAAGATTAATTGACCACATAAGCATGGTTTTATTTTTGGGAACTCTCTTCTGTTCTATTGATCTCCATTTTTGTGCCAGAACCATACTGTTTTGATTACTGCAGGTTTGTAGTATATCTTGAAATCTGGGATTGTGATACCTCCAATTTTATTTTTGTTCTTCTTTTTCAAGATTACTTTGGCTATTTGGAATCTTCTGGGTTATTTGTTTTAGTTCTGTGAAAAATGCTTTTGGTATTTTGATAGGGATTGCATTAAATCTGTAGATTGCTTTGTGTAGTGTGGACATTTTAACCATTTAAACAATATTTATCCTTCCAATTCATGACCATGGAATATCTTTCCATTTATTTGTGTTGTCTTCAATTTCTTTCATCAGTATTTTACAGTTTTCAGAGTATAGGTCTTTTACCTCCATGAGTTTATTCCTAGGTATTTTATTATTTTTGGTGTAACTATAAATGGGATTGTTTTCTTAATTTCTCTTTCTGCTACTTCATTATTAGTGTATAGCAATGCAATGGATTTCTATATATTGATTTTGTATTCTGCGACCTCCTGAATTCATTTATCAGTTCTAGTAGTTTTTTGGTGGAGTCTTTAGGGTTTTCTTTTTTAAAATTTTTATTTATTCATCTGAGAGAGAGAGAGAAAGCACAAGTGGTGGGAGGGACAGAGGGAGAGGGAGAAGCAGATCCCCCACTGAGCATGGAGTTCAACCTGAGGCTCAATCCCAGGACTCTGAGACCGTGACTGGAGCTGAAGGCAGTTGCTCAACCAACTGAGCCACCCAGGGGCCCGTAGGGTTTCCTATATGTTGCATTGTGCTATCTGCAAATAGTGAGCTTTACTTTGGATGTCTTTTATTTCTTTATGTTATCTGATTGCTGTTTTAAAATGTATTGTTGGGGGATGCCTGGGTGGCTCAGTGGGTTAAATTAGCCTCTGCCTTCAGCTTGGGTCATGATCCCAGGGTCCTGGGATCGAACCCTGCATCGGGCTCTCTGCTCAGCACGGAGCGAGCTTCCTCCTCTCTCTGCCTGCTTCTCTGCCTGCTTATGATCTCCATCTGTCAAATAAATAAAGAAAATATTTAAAAATTTTTTAAAAAAATGTATTGTTGGATTTGGTTTGCTAATATTTGTTGAGAAATTTTTAAGAATGTGTGGGAGGGTTGATGGAATAAGTGTGGAGAGAAGAGGATTGGTAAGTTATAGGTTGGTTGGTTGGTTTGTTGGTTGAGGAGAGAGAGAAAGGAATAGAAGTGAAAGAAGGACATTGCAGAAATTCCACCATAACTTGCCATAGCTCTCTGGGTCCTGGTTGGGAAAGGGAGTACAGCAGATAGAGGAAACAAGTTCTAGAAATGCAGAGGGTTTCATCGTCTTAATATAAATTGGCACTAACCCAAACATGTCAAAGAGGTTGCAAAATAAATCACTTAGGAGGTATCGTTGAGAAGCTAGGTAGCTTAATTGTAGTTAAGGACAAAATCTAGGAAATCATATTTTCTTGTCTAGCTAATTAACATATGGCTGCTTTCAGCCTTGGCTTATTTGGTTTGATGTAGCTTAGTGATTTGAATCGTTCTCATTAATGAAGAAGTAGACTGCATGTATTAAGCATTTAGAGTTTCCATTATTGTCCTTCTGTTAAAATGTTCCTAATTTTGCTCCTAGGGGAGAGTATGTCGGTGACTGGGAGGAGGAAGGCTGGGAACTAAAGTGAGGTTAGCTTAGGAAGATGAGCTTTGGCATTCTTTGACAGTTTGTTGGCATTGCCAAGAATTAATCCTATTCTCAGGGAGGAGTGTGGGTTGTTATAGGCTCCATGCTTTTTATTCATGTATCTTGAAAATAAGATTGGCTATAGGAAGCTGTGCCTAAGATAATGCTGTGCTCAAGAGTAATACTTAGTAAATGCTTTTGGGAAATGCAAATAAACTGCAATATTCACTTTATCTGTCTTCTTCATTTGAATGTATTTGTGATTAAGACTTTGGGTCAGGTAAATTTAAATATCCAGTAAACAATAGGGTGTCATTTAGTAGAAAACCTATTACCTTAATTTGAAAAGAACATTGCATGGAATAATTTATGAATGCAGAGAGAGAAATCATATATATACACATATATATCTATATATATATGTATATACATATACACGTATATGTATATATGTATATATACATATATACATATATATAACCCCCAAATGTATATATCTAAAAATGTAAACTTAAACATTCCTTGTACGAGTTCTGGTGTGATGTGCAAAGGACTGGGCCAGGGTCAGCGGGCCAGTCTTCTACTCCTGTCTCTTCCTCTAACTCACCAGCTGACTTTGGGCAAGTCCTTGCCCTGCCCTGGGTAACAGTTTCCTCACTGTGGTTAGAATGGTTTGGACAAGATAACCTCAGCAGCTTTTTCTATCTTGGTGATTCTAGGTTTGGCTGATCTGAGTACATTAGAAACAATGCTCCTGTGTTTTAGGTGACTTTAATACTATCCCTTCGTACTGAAGCATTCTTCTGGATTCCCTTTTAGTCTCACTTCCCACTTCTCTCCTCTTTTTATTTTCTAACCCCTTTGTTTCTTCTCAGAGTGCAGGTGAGAGTGGTTGTCTCAAGGAGACTCAAATTTGGGAGAGACTCAAATTTGGAGAGACTCAGATTTCCTCCCCCGACTCTTATGTACTTTTATCAAAGAAAATCTTAGACCTTATATGCATAATTTTAGCTTCAGAAGTGAATGTGTGAGAGTTCATTTTTTTGAAAACAGTTCCTCAGAGGGAGCCACACTGGCAAAATGGCTGGTCTTGTCAGATGGTAAGATGGCCGCCTATATATACTGCCGGTTGCACACAGCACCAGCCTCAAGACATACTAGTCCGTTTCCTGGGGAGTTTACAAAAATCCTCACCTGATTAATTTGGACATCAGCACAGTGAATTGTCTAAAGGTCTTTATGGTGGGACACTGAAGGTGCCTGAAACGTTTCCTGACTAGAGGGGATGTTTTGGCTTCGCCTGGTCTGGGGAAGGGTGAAGCCCTTCTTCACTTGCACCATTAGTGACATTCAGGTATCTCTGGGAGTTTTCCTAGTCAAGGCACTGCTGTGACATAGTGCTTCTTAAGCTGTGACAGGGACAGGATCACACTTCAGAGTTTAGCTGCTGGAGCCCTACACATGCTGCTAAAACAGTATCAGAATTGAGGTGAAAAGCTTAATTTTAGGATTTGAGAGCTTGGCTTTCTTTTTTCTTTAAAGTCTGAGATCAAATTGTTTCTCATTATCTTTTTTTTTTAATTGTTGCCAATAAAACTTTACTGTCAATTATTAGGATGTAACAATATATTTGCAATATAGATTACTGAAACCAGTTTAACACAAGTCTCTCTTTGTACTGATTTTGTTTTGTAAGATATTTTCAATCCATAGGTTACATGCAAAGATTTTAAATTTAGTTCAGATTTGAGGGTCATGCCAATGTCCAATTGGGAACCTTAGACTTAAACAAAATGACCCTTTCATCAGGAAAGAATTTACTGACAAGTGTGCTATGTCATAGCCAAGCACAACATATAGAGATTCAACCCAAGTATAACGGTTTGACATAGGGACATGAACATTTTTTTCTATCAAGGGTCAGAGAAGGGAAAAAAAAGCCTATTGAAGGTTACATAAATTAAAAATAGTTAAGTTAAAACAGGGATTTTATTTTATTTTTTAAAGATTTTATTTATTTATTTGACAGACAGAGATCACAAGTGGGCAGAGAGGCAGGCAGAGAGGGAGAGAGGAGGAAGCAGGCTCGCCGCCCAGCAGAGAGCCCAATGTGGGGCTCGATCCCAGGACCCTGAGACCATGACCTGAGGTGAAGGCAGAGGCTTTAACCTACTGAGCCACCCAGGTGCCCCCAAACAGGGATTTTAAACAAATAACCATCTCTTAAGGTTTTTAACTTAGAGCAGGGAACAGGAAATTCTATTCAGGAAGTAATAATATATAATAGATATCCTTTTGTTTTGTAATTAGGTCACATAAAGAGTAAGGACTGAAAGAGAGAGAGAAAGAAAGATGGGAAGAAAGAAAAGTGAAGAGAGAAAGGGTAGAATTAGGAGGTGAAGGTAGGGAAGGCTGGAGAAGAAAAGGAGAGAAAAATGAGAGGCCCTCCAGGGATAAAGATTTTCCATGGGCCCATCTGAATACCCCTCCCTGTTCTCAATAGCCCTTAACATGCCCTTGGGAAAAGATTACCCTTTCCCCTCTCTTGTTTAAGTTCTCATTTTTCGTATCCCCTTAAGGAGACCAGGTCCTGCTCACCAGCTATTATTCTGGGCACAGTTCCCTCTCTTGCTCTTCCTAGCCCCACTCCACTGGTCTCACTGTTCCCCTTTGCTATTGGGCAGCCCTCCTGATCTATAGCCCCTAGTGTTCCCACCAGCCTGCATTCCTACCTCTGCCACCACTCGATTTCCCACTCAAACAACTGCATCCAGAACTTGCCCCTGGAAATGCTCCTGAATTCCGCTTTTCTCTCTCAGAAGAGTGAACTGGGAATTCCTCCCTCATTTCTAATTTAAGGCAATAAAACCCCAGATGGCTAGAGTCTTTCCCAGAGCCTCCTTCTCCCTCCTCTCTCCTTCTTTGGTTCCTTTTCTGCTTGCTTTCTTGCCTCCCTCTTCTCACCTTGCAATGGGGGAAAAAAAAGATTAAGAAGTGCAACAATTTTGCTAGAAGATGATCATGTTTTTCACTCTTTTTCCCTCCAATGAAGTTACCACTAAGTATCCAAAAATAGAAGAAATGTGAAGGAAGGAAGAAAAGGAGAAAAAAGAAAATAATTCTGCTTCAGTATAGGCAGGACCTGTATGAGATGCTCTGTGACCATCCAGAAGTAAAACAATAAAATTAAAACAGTTAAAAGGCAATGGAATCCCAGCCAACTGTTTTTTCTCTACCTCACAAACTTATTTTTTCCCCATTAAATGCAACAATATATTAACACTGTCAGTTGCAAAGTTTAAGAATTTATAAGTGGTAGATACTGTTCCTTGCTTAACAATGGCTCTGAGTGCTTGATGAAGCCACAGGCAGGCATATTCAGGGCTCCATGAGCCTCACTGTGATGAGATGTTCAAAGCAACAATTCCTGTAGTAGGCAGCCTTCTTCTTCTTCTTCTTCTTTTTTTTTTTTAAAGGTTTTATTTATTTATTTGACAGAGAGATCACAAGTAGGCAGAGAGAGAGAGGAAGGGAAGCAAGCTCCCCACTGAGCAGAGAGAGCCCGATGCGGGGCTCAATCCCAGGACCCGCTGGATCCCAGGACCCCGAGATCATGACCTGAGCCGAAGGCAGAGGCTTTAACCCACTGAGCCACCCAGGCGTCCCGGTAGGCAGACTTCTAAGAAGGCTCCTGAAGAGCCTGCTTCCAGGAGTTTGTGCCTTTGTGTAATCACCCCCTTTCCTTTGAGTGGGGGTTGAGTCACCTGCTGACTCATTTCTAATGAATAGGAGAATAATGGCAAATGTGAGGGGATGTCACCTCCAAGATTAGGTTACAGAAGACTGTGACTTCCATCTTGCTAGCATGCTCCTGATTTCTTTCTCACTTGCATACTCTGATGAACTAGTTGCCACATTGTCAGCTGCTTGATTGAGAAGTTCTTGTGGCAAGGAATTAGGGGCAGACTCTGGCCAATAGCCAGCAAGGGACTGAAGCTCTCAGTCCAACATCTCATGGGGAACTAAAACCTGCCAACAACCATTGAGTAAGCTTTGAAGCAGATGCTGTCCCAGTCAAGTCTTGAGATGGCTAATGTCTCAGCCAACACTTTGATTGCGGTCTTGGGAGGGAGCCTGAGCTGGAGACCTATGTAAGCCAGGCTTGGATTCTTGACCAATAGAAACTGTGAGATAATAAATGTGTGCTGTTTAAAGCTGCTAAGTTCTGGGGTAATTTGTTATACAATTGTAGCTACCTACTATGCTGTCTTGTAAGTTAACTTTTTTTTTAAGCTGGGTTCCTTTGGTATCTCAGTACATCTGCGTGAGTTTCATGATTTGTTTACCATAAGCCATATTTCTGTATATGGAAAATAATATTTTATTTTTTTAAATTTTTAAAAATTTATTTATTTGTCAGAGAGAGAGGGAGAGAGAGAGAGCGAGCACAGACAGAGTGGCAGGCAGAGGCAGAGGGAGAAGCAGGTTCCCTGCCGAGCAAGGAGCCCGATGCGGGACTCGATCCCAGGACGCTGGGATCATGACCTGAGCCGAAGGCAGCCGCTTAACCAACTGAGCCACCCAGGTGTCCCGGAAAATAATATTTTAGTAAGATTCTTTTGGACTATGGGAAAGAGAAAGCTGTGTTTTCCGTAAGCTCTGGAACATACTCTTGTTCTCTACCCCTCCTTCTTAGACCAGCTTGGTCCTCTCTTCTCAAAACTTTCTCAAACTCACAGAACACCCTAATCTGACCTATATCATTTAGCTGTTGAATGTTGTACATTTTCTCTGTATTATTAGTTATCTGTTAGGCATATCTGTTATTTTAGGATGCAGTGGCTATGACTTCATTTAGTTCCCTGGGCAAATGGGTAATCATTTGTTACTTGATTATTAGCCTTGGAAAGAATCAAATAGTATATCTGGACTCATTATTGAGTTCACACTCATCCGTACACTTTTGTTTGGTTATTACTTCCTAGTCAGTTGATGATAAGTAGCAAAACAAGTCAAAATATCCCACCCCTGGAATTCTCATGAAACTAATGCTCATTTCCGACCTCAACTTATCACAAGAAGTCTCTGTTACAAATTTAAAGCATATGAAATGTAATACAAGCTGTTTCTTGGACAATAGCAATGAGTAGCTAGCATTTATGTTGTTTGCCAAAACATTGTTTTAAGTGTTTTTCTTATAAGAACACAGGTTTCTGAGAGTCAGATTAAAAATTTCATGGATAATTAGAGTAAGGTTTAGATAGTTTTTAAACCTACCGAACTGAAATGTAAGACTCAAAGTCACATTAGGGATTGAGTTACATCTAGCAATTTTTACAAAGTGATTTAAAAATATGATCTCCATTAAGCTTTCTCTAGTGTCATCTTTTAGCCTTGGAGGGAGCTGGGGTGGGTGCCTGATGGATGGTGGTCGAGGACCGGAAGGTAGAGGTGGTGCAGGTGGTGAGATGGAGGAGAAAGAGGCAGTGGGGTGTCGCTGGGGGTGGTGGCAGCCACAGTGGTGGTGGTATTTCTCTTAATTCTTTCCAAGGTTAATAGCTCAAGAACTCATGATTACTTACTATCTGTGCTAGGACCTAAGTGAAGTCACTACTATACCATATGAGCAAACAGTCCCGCTTGACAGAGGTGTAATAAGAGAAAAAAAATGCATTAATATAAACCACCAACAGCTAAATTGTGCTGGTCTTGTTAGGATGTTCTAGAAGTCTGGGAACGTTTTTGAGGAAAATTAGGACTGATCTGGTCTGAGAAGGGTGGGTGGAGAAGAAGTAATGAAGGTGTTTCAGTGCTGGGAAATACAGATCCCTTTCTCCAGCTAGTTCAAAAGAATATTTTTTTTGATACTTGAAGGAGGTCCTCTAAGAGGAAGTGAGATGCACTTCTCTCTTGAGTAGTATTCCCCTCAGCTTGACAATGTGTCTGGTAAGAGAGAGGGAGGAGGCAGACACTGCAATGCTGCTATCTTTTCCTTCTCTCAGGCCAGGCTATGCCGGAGGTAGGGATGGGGCTTGGGAAGGACATACGTGGCCCTATGCCTCTGAGTGCACAAGCATTGCTGAGGAAGGGCAAGTAGCTGCACTGAAGTAGTTCTTAGAGAAACAGTGATATTTCTCTCTTGTGTCTCCTAGATTAGTGAGGACCCACTACCACGTCCACTTGTTGGCTTGGAATCTTGGCAGTTCCCTGGGTAAAATCTGAAACCAGTCACTGAATGCAGAGGGCAAGGAGACCTAAGAAAGAGGCAGACCACCCCAGATTGGTAGGTGGCAGGTATAACAAGCAAGGGAACTTACTTATGAAGATTGTCTTGGGTGACTACAAGGTAAGTAGATCTTTGTGCCTACTCACCAGAATCTTAACAGGTTATACAGCAGCCTTAATGGGGTTCAGTCACATATCCAGTCCAGATGGTCTCAACAACACCACTCTCTCAAGGCTACGTCCTTGCAACAGCTCCTAGCATGGGAATAGTAGGCAAAATGCGCATTCCAAGGACAGGAGAAAGGGTAGGGAGCCGCTGATTGCCTGGGTCTAGCTCACAGGTCAACAGCAGTTAGATCTCTATAACCTCCTCCAATGCCACTTTACTGGAATAACAGTAAAGTCCTGTAACAAATGAATCCTTAAAATTCAGTGACTCAATATGGTAAAAGTTTCTCACTCACCTAACAATTCTGCATGGTTGCTTCTGGTCATCAGGCAGCATTCCTCAACTTGGCAATTTGAGGACCCAGGGCCCTTCCATCTTGAACTGCCATTCCTAGGACCATGAAAGTCTCTGCCTCCACCTGGAGGAAGGGGAAAGAGAGGAGGGTGGAAGCATCAGCTTCTCGATTTCCTCAGCCTAGAAGTGGCACACATCGCTTCTGTTCATTCCGCAGCAGCTAGATAATTGACCCCAGCTAGAGGCAGGAGAGGTTGGGGAAATGCAGTGTGTGTGTGTACATTGTGTGTGTGTTAGCAGCCCCTTTCCAGTGACAACTCTACATTATTGATAGGGGAGTTGAACAGATGGCTGTCTTTTCCATACCCACATACAGGTAAAAAATTGAGGTGCAGAAATGTTAAAAGAGCAAGAGAATATGATTTATCCAAGGCAGAGTTAGGAATGAAACTCAGCCTCTTAGAAAACACTGGATGGAACCTCCTCAGTTTAAAAAAAGTTGTAAAAGAGAGAACAAGGATCTAGACAGCATGGGCATCCCCTCCCTAGGCTCCTAATTTCTAAGGTTTGTCTCCTTAGGCTTTGCAAGTAACTTTTTACGTATTTAAATTTTTTTTTTTTTAATTTTATTTGTCAGAGAGAGGGAGAGAGCAAGCACAGGCAGACAGAGGCAGAGGGAGAAGCAGGCTCCCCGCTGAGCAAGGAGCCCGATGTGGGACTCGATCCCAGGACGCTGGGACCATGACCTGAGCCGAAGGCAGCCGCTTAACCAACTGAGCCACCCAGGTGCCCCACTTTTTACGTATTTAAACACGCTGCCCGCTGGTTGCCTGTGAGGAAGGGTGATTTCCTGAAAGCAGTGGATTTCAAAATTTTAGTGAACATCATCAGAATCACCTGGAATGTTTGCAAAACATACAGGACCCCAGGCCTTATCTCAGTGAGTCTGATTCAAACAGCTCTGGATCCGGCCCAGGAATCTGTGCTTCTGTCTGTCTCCCTGGTGAGTCTGAGGCAGGTGGCCTCAGGACCACATGTGGAGAGACATTGCCTTGATCCATGTAAGTGTCGTGCAGTTTTCCTAAAAGCAGCTGTTGTAGATATTCTCACCTGCTATATTTTCTCAGACTTCTCGATTACACACTGCCAGCCTACTAACTGCCAGCACCTGCGTTTCTTTGCCAGAGGGCTTTACCTGGCCTCTGGAGGCTGGCTGCCACCCAGGTAGTTGGCTGAAATTCACACCATCTGTGAGCAGTTCTTACTAACAACTGATAGGAGTGGGTATATAGCTCCCTCAGCCCTGGGCTGGGGCAACTCTGGTGTGTGATCTACCCTGGCTTCCAGAGTTCTCCACTGGTGTTAAGCTCCATGGGCCCACAGTGGCAAGTGGCTTGATAATGTACCCTTTACTGGCTCACTTCCTCACCTGACTACTGGGACTTCCCTCACCCTTTAGATAAACTACTTGCCCCTGGATCCTTGTCTCAGCTTGTGCTCCTGGGGGAACCCCAGTGAAGCCACTTAGGGATTCATGTGCACTGTGCCATACTTATCCTTTCAGGAAATCCCTCCCATGACTCCTACACACAGGTGTGAGCTGTGAGGGTGAGGGGTGCATCACTGTCACGAACCTCATTGGCCTAGTCAGTCCCACACGTCTGATCTTGCTTCCAGGAGCCAGTGTTTTAATAAGCTGAGCAAAACCAACAGGATACACACCACTTGCAGATGGTTTAGCAAGAAAAATATTGTCTTAGTTTCCAAAAGAAACAAATCCCATTCCCACTTTTCCCTGTCAGTTTTGCTCCATGTGGGAGTTTCACGCTGTCAATATTCCTCCTGGGTGAGTAGCCTGCAAAGGTTCCGAGTCTTAACGATTACCCCAAAGCAGGAATTGTGGCATAAATCTCCATGTGTGGAATACATATCACAGCTTGAGTTAAATGGACCCCAAACATATGGCATTGTTTTTTTGCATTTTCTAACACATGGGCAGTTTCTCACATTTTAAATCAACTGAAAATGAGAAGATTATAGGCAAATCTTCCTGGAGGATTAACAACCAGGAAATATATTTGGTTTACATAAATATTTGGGGTGGGATAGCTGATGGGGTTTGACACCTTCTGAAGATACATTTCATATGGCAGTGTGATAGGCCAAGGAGAGACCAGGTGGATGACTCTGGTATTACCTGCTGTTTGGACTGCCTGGGCTTTAGACACTCTCTTCCAGCACAGGCTGCGGCAGAGGGCAAGCAGAGGCATGGGGTTTCAGCTTGATGAATAGGGGCTGGACAGTCTAGTGCCTCTTTTATGTGAGTATAACTGACAGGGACCAATGACTCGTGGAGATGGTCTCTCTTCCTGTGCCCTGATGTTGCCATCCGTCTGGGTGGATTATAACCTGTGTATGAGTTTATGTCACTTGCTCTGTCTGGGGCTTCAGATAAACTCATTGGAAACACTCCAGAATACATATAATGGATCTATTCCCTATTGACCAGATTCCATGTAGGTCTGGGATGATGGTCCCATTCTGAGTTTCAAGAATTAAAGATAACGCAAAACCATACATAAGACTCAAACTTTCCCCAGGGGAGATCACTTCTGCTCATATCTCAGAGGGCTGCCCCAAAAGAGGCATCAGTGTGCCCACAGGACACCAGTTCTCTGCAGGTGACAATCAATAGGGAACGGAGAAAAGCAGGCTCATTAGGCACTTCTCCCCTGAGCAGTTCACTTAGCCTTGTCAGGCCTCCAAAGGCCACAACCAGCGATGCTGTCCTCATTTCTGAAATGGGCCCACCAGAATGCCAGGGTGCTGCCCTCCCTGCTTGTCCTGGAGCAACCGTCTACTTACTGGGCCCACAGCTTGCCTCTAGCAGATTCTGGAGACCAAGGTGTGGTCAGCAGTTCTGTGGGTTCCGAATATTTTCAGACTTCCTATGCCTGCCCCCGCCTTCATGTCTCCACTCTCCAAATGTACTAATGCATACATAGTAAAGGGTTTAGTAAGAGACTCAGACAGCCCCGTGACCTGTGATAACTGCTGAGACCTACATCACCGGTCTGGAGTTTGGGGTGGGGTGCTGGGCTGTCTACTACAGAAATCAGGCTGCTGAGTGAGAAATCACACTTCTGAGAGAAGAAGGGAGCTCTACCAGTTGGTAAGAAAGTCTCCCAAACTTCATACAGACTCGTCACTGATGAGCCCATCCACCCCCCAGTCTAATCTCTGTATCAGGAGTTCTTCGAGCACCGTCTCTGCTCCAGGCTGGGCTGCCTGCTGGTCACTGCCGCTATACATTCATAGTGGATTGAGGCTCCCTGCAGAGGAACCCGGGGACAAGGGACGCAGCCTATTTTATTTCTCCAAAGCCTCCTTCTTCCCTCCAGGTGGTTGCGATCACAAAATGATCCCACAATCAAGCCCCCTCATGTGAAGATGGGAGAGGGAAAAGGAATGGGAATGGGAAGAGAAGGGAGCGAAAGGGGAAGAGGTCTCCCGAGCTGAAAACCTGTAGATTCTCCCAAGGGACAACGAGGGTGGTTTTACGAAGCCGCTGTCTCCTCGGCGGTTTTGAAACGTCACGCACCGATGCCAGCTTTGGGAAGAGCAACAACCCCCTGGAGAAGTGTGTGCGGGGTTTGGAAGCCCGGCAGCTCTGCTTTCTGGCTCTAGCACTTTGCAGCTGTGTCTCTAAGCCTCGGCTCCCTTCTTCCTCCCTCTTAATTTATTACTTCCAACCCCTCGCAGGGCTGGTGTGAGAATCAAAGAATAAGTAACCTGTCAGCGTAGGAAGTTGAAATTCCTTGCGGAGATGCCGAATGGAGGAGGAGGAGGAGGAGCTGCCTCGCGCGGGGGTCTGTCCTCCCCGTCTCCGTCCTCGCTATCTCCCACCGCCCGTCGCCCTGTCCCGCGGCGTTCCCACGCCGCCCGCCGGCTCTCGGGCTCCCCGGCTCCCCTGGCGGCCTGGGGTGTGGGCTGCAGTGGCGCGCGGCCGCCTCTAGATGGAACTTTCTCACCAACACAAGGCGGCGCCGGCCGTGCTCCCCCGGCGCGGGGCGGCCCGAGGCTCCCAGTCGCGCGCGCGCCGGCAGGTGCGCGGTGCCCGGGCGATAAGGGCGCGGAGGGCCGCCGGACTGCGCACGCAGAGCCCGCGGGTTCCCCACGGCTGGAGGCGAAGGGAATCCCGAGGTTCCCCCTCAGACGCCGAGGAGCCGCGCGGCGCGGGTCCTCAGGAGTTTCCCGCCCCGCGTCGGCGGCGGCTAGAATCGGCTCCATACCACGACGGTCCCCGTGACCGCCCGCGCCCCCTCCTGCGCAGTGCCCGCAGCGGGACCGTCCTATGTCCATGCTCGAGCTCCGGGGGCTCGGTAGAAGGCGCCCCCCGAGACCCTCGGGAGCGAGGGTGGGGGAGACAATCGCCGGAGCCGCGAGCAGGGCAAATGGCCGAACAGCTGCGCCGCGTGAGGTAAACTTTGCAGGGGAACCGCGCGGCTGGCGGGCTTTACTTTGAGCACCCCCGAAGAGAAAGCGTGTGGCGACACTTGCCCTCGACCATGTATTCTTCACGGTGACCCTCTCCGGAGCTGTGCTCCTGAAGGAGGAGCCCAGGCTCGCGGTCCTGACTGCCGGCTCCGCGTGGCCGTCGTGCGGCGCCTTCCCGCGCGGGTTCGGGCTCGCGGCGCAGTCGGAGCTGCTCAGCTCCCTCACAGCCATATTCTTCCTTCCCTCCGCTCGCACTTCTCCCTACCTCCCCGCCACTCCCCACCCCCCACCGAGTCTTTGGGCCCTCCCTTTTCTGTTGGGGGCGGGGCGGGTGCGGGATGCTTTTTTTTTTTTTTTTTTTTTTTTTAAATCAGAACTATTGGCATTTCTGGTCCCGGCGTCGCTGCGGGCTCAAGTGATGTAGCGCGGAGGCGAATCCGTCAGCCGAGCGGCCCTCTCTCCGCCCGCGCCAGGTTGGCTCAGTGGCACCGAAATCCAGGGGCTCCCGCCCCTCGGGGTTCCTCCTCCTGCTTCCCCAGGAGACTGGTTGGCGCGAAGCGATTGGCGATCCCGGACGCGATCCCGGCCTTGGCTCCCCGCGCCGCGCAGGGTGAATGGCCGCGGGCGGAGGATCGGGAGGCGCCGGGCGCAGACCAATCGCGGCCGCCGGTGGGAGTATTTGTTATTCACATGGAAGACACTTGGCGCCGGCCGGGCCAGCTCAGCCCCCTCAGCCCAGACAGCAGCCACAAGTGCGGCCGCGGAGCGTGCCTCGCGCGGCGGCGGCGGCGCCGCTGACATGGAGCTGCGGGCCCCCCGCGGGCCACCTCACCGCGCCCTCTGCGGGGAGCAGGGTAAGACGCGCCGAGCGGCCGAAAGAGGAAAAGAGGAGCAAGTGCCGAACCGCGGGGGAAAACGTCCCCCCGCCCCCGACTTTCCCCCAAAGGTTGTGCTTGCGGAAAAAGGAGAATTCCCCCTATTTTATTCTCCTTTCCGCTTTCTTCTTTAAAACCGTTCAGGACAGCCAGGTGCACCGTTTCTTCCCCGATCACTTTAGTGATTTGTTTTTCCTGGGCACAAGTAAATGGCCTTGCACACCAGAGTTTGGGAGAGGACTGGCGGGCGGAGGTGACGGGAACGGGGGGCGAGGGGGAGTGGGCACCGGGGGGCGAGGGGCTGGCCGGGCGTTGGAGCTTGATTGGGTATCTGTTGATTTTACGTTGCAAAGAACAAGGCAGCCACCCCCTTGTCTTCCCATGATTACATTCCAGTGAAGAGGTTCAGAAAAGAGGAAGGCTTAGCTTGGAACTCCCAAGGCTTGGAGATGTGACCCCCCAAAAGTTTAGTCGGCGAATGAGAGACTGAAGGGTGTCGGGAAGGGGGCAGGAGCGCCTAGGGTGCTCTGATGGGGCGCGCGGCGGCAGGATTTTAAAGCGCTCTCCCTTGGATTGCCTGCCTTGGGTGACCTCCTGGACCTGCCCTCGCGGAATCCGGACTTGCCCCGCCGAGATGACGAGGTACCTCCGTTCTGCAAATCTAACGGGAGGGATTTCCGAAGTTAGAGGCTTCCGGGATGAGTTGGGGTAACCCCCGCCTTCTTCAGAGCGGGGCTGGATGAATATCGAACCAGAATCTAGGGAAGACCGGAGTCGCGGGAGAAGCCTGCTGATTTGGGGGTTCTCGAGAACCCCTCCATCCCTGCACCTCTGCCTTGAGTTTGGTATTTTACGAGTTAGCCCGGCAGGGTTGGGATTTCCGCCCCCCCCCCCGCGCCCCCCCTTTGTGGCTTTTGGGAAAACGCTGGAGTTCCCCTGTCCTGTTGGGGGTAGGGAAGAGGAGGAATGGTCTCAGGGATTTTGAGTTTAAAGAGAAAGGCAGATGCGCCCGACAGCTCCTCGGCAGCACCTGAGGCCAGAGTGGCCCCGGTTTCGGGCTGACCGGTGCGGGCGTGGGCGCGCGGGGCAGCCAGGTGGGGCGGGGGCGCTCGGGGTCCCGCAGCGCTCAGAGGCTGGATCCCGGGGCGTGCGGCGGGGACTGGGGAGGCGCTGGAATACCCCAGCGGCGCGGGAAAGGCAAGAGAAACCAGGTGCTTCTAAGGCCCTAGGCTCTATCTAGAGCTCGGGTTCAACAGTCAAAGGAACCGAGAAAGAAAAGGAAGATGCAGCGGGGAAGAGGGGAAGGGGAGCGGGGTGAGTGGCTGCCGGCTGAGATAGAGGTAGAGATAGAGACAGAGGAAGAGAACCCCGTGTGCCACGCGGATCGCGAGCCCATCTGCTCTGCCAAGCAGCTCGGAGATCCCTTGAGGTTCATACAGTTGGTGAAAATATAACCGAATCACCGAAAACCCAAAAACAAAACCCAAAGCAAACAAAAAACCGGTCTGTCTGACATCCTCCCTTGGTGCAAATGAAATGCAGAGGGGTGTGCAGGTCGCCCAACGGCGCAAGACGGCACCCCCATGCTTCCCTGAAGAATTGTTTCCCTCGTGGTCCAAATTGCAGGGCCTGGGGTCAGAGAGGGTCTGTGCTCCCAGGATGGTGGGGGTGAAAATAGACCCACTCGCCAGCCGCAGTCACCCAAGCCCCTCAGTCCGTGAAGCTAGTCCTGCTGGGGAAGGGAATGCCCTATTTGCCATTTGAGGGTGATCCTTTCCTACAGACCTGATGACATGGGAGTCTCTCGAACACCCAGGAATAGGCTACCATCTCGGCTACTACCGCGATTGAGTATAAATTCTGCCAACTACAGAACTGGAAAACAGGGCTGGTGGTGGAGATATTGACAAGAAATATCATAAAGAGTAGAAATGCATTCTGATAATAGCTTATATTTTGCTTGAAAGAAAAAACAAGAAGGGAAAGAGCCACCAGCAGGTAGATCTTGGATAAACAGCTTATTGCACTTGACTGTAATTTCCGTTTTCCGTTATGAAATTGTTTGTCAATAATTGCAAATCGCTACAGAAACCACTTTAGTTTACCTTGGTCACTTGCTTGTGAATAATGTCTTGAAAAATCTCTGTAGGAGACAGAATCAGCTGTGTGAAATTCATTGCCCAGTTTTTGAAAATGTCTGGCTTGATAATTTTGAAGAGAAAAGCCTTATCCATTGGGGAAAATGAGTAAGGTTTTTAAATGCAGTTTTCCCATTTTGGAGTCAACTACAGGTTGCATCATACCTGAGATAAAAACAGCCTTCTTGCTTTTAAATCCCAGATATGGAGAGCAAAAGCTCAGGAGAGGCTCTCCAGGAGAGGATTTACCCAGAATAAAGAAAAAGATGCTGAGAACACAGCTCTATATGGTTATTTAGGCTCTGTTTGTTCTATTTGGTTTGTGCTGGCTAGTTCTGTCCTACCATGCGATCTTTGCAAATTATGACTATTTGAATTATTCTAAAAAAACATCTAAACACAAAAGGAATAGATAAAAGGAAGAGTTGAGTTTCTATAAGTGTGACAAAGTTAGAGGTCTGGAGAGATGTGCTCTTTTCAAACTTAGCTGAGCAGGTTGGAGCTGCTCAGGGGCTGGTTTAATTGGTGTTTATGCAGCAGACAACAGGCTGACATTCACAACGACAACACTGTGTGCTAATCTTTGTGTAAGAGTGTTCCATTGTCTTCAGGCATGAGGCACAGTACACTGCACACACACATGCCAGCTCATGGTAGCAATGATGTTTTTCATTCTAAGTCTCTTTCCTACTGTCTTCCTCCTATGGTTAGATTGCCCCACACAAAGAGGACCTTGCCTTTACTCGGGAGAGTGGAGTTGTTCTGTTTCAGTGTCTTGAAAGGAAGATGCTGCACGGTTTTATCTTTTAATTGGATCCATAGCAAAGACCTGGCCACATCTCCATGCCTTAGAATAGGCTGGCTTTTGAAGGTTCAGGAAACTATTGCTGTTTTCTTGGTAGAACCTGATTGGACATTACCAGACTCACACATGTAGTTTTCTTGCAAAGGACAGTTATTCCATGTTGTTCCAGGAGAGGATGTGAACAGACTCAGTCAGCCGAATCACATTGTTTTTATCACAAGAATGGGTTTTCTGTATGCTAGGAATTTAGATTTGATTTCCGTTTTCTTTCCTTTCATCCGTCTGTCAGTCCTTCCCGCTCTCCTTCCCTCCTTCCTACCTCTCTCTCTTTCTATCTTCCTTCCTTCTGTCTCTTCCCCCCGCCTCCCTCCCTCATTCCTTTCTTGGCTCAGAAAGATGTTTTCTTTTTTTTGCTTTCCATTTCTACTTGGTGCTTTGACAAGTTGTGATGAACTCACTTACTAAGGACCTTGAGCATGATGTATTATACTAGGACCTGCCTTCTGAGTGGTAGGCATTGCTGTTGGAGTGATTAGAGGGACACTGCTGAGAGGCTACTGATTCATGATAACTCCTGGCTTTGACTTGTTACATTACTAGTTTTAGCCACTATTAGAGACATTTCTTTGGTAAAGAAATTATGGATCTCTTGGAAATTGTCTTATAAATGCAGATGTTCCAGGTGGGGGGGGTGATGCTAATGCATCTTTAAATTTTGATACTTGTAAATGAATTATGTCAGTCCCTAGGGAGGGCCAAGATAATGGGAGAATCAGGTCTTAAGAGTGTGACTTATAGGACACATCAGCACTGAGGGAGGGAAGAGATACAGGTCTGGGGGAGGAAGGTGCAAGTGAGCACAAGTGGGAAGATACAGGAGAGCCCAAGAAGAACATGGGGAGATTATTGAATGTGTGTGTTGCCAATTTTATAGTTTTCCAGGCAAGATTATGTCTAAAGATAGAAATCTATTGGCTGTTTGTTGGCTAACTTTTCCAATGGTAATAACCCTTTGTGGTAGAAGCTCTGTGTTATATCTTGTATACAACTTAGGAAGGTTTCCTACTGTCCTCTTTTCATTGCAGGAGAATATCTTGTCACCACTTCCTTCAGAATAGCCGTTTGGATGCTCCAAGTGTCCAGGTCAGATGCTGCACTTCCGCTGACTTCCTCTGGGGTCCTTCTTTCTAATTTTCCTCCAGTCTCCTTTGATTCCTTAGACACATGACTTGTTAGGGTCTGGCCGGCTTGGCGTGTGATGGTAAAGTGTTTTTTTCAAGTCTTCTAAGCACAAAACACTAGTAGAATCTTTGAATTCTAGGACTAATTGTTAAACTAAGGGATAATTGTTAAACTACTATATCCCTGTACATTCTTAAGCCCTTGGCAATTTATAGAATACTTTTACATACATTATTATATCATTTGACTTCACAGTCTTGGGAGGTGACAGAAACCATTCCTCAGTTTAGAAACAGAGAAACTAGTTCCAGGTGAAGTGACTTCCCAATGCCACATAGCAAATACTGGGTGGTGGGGGGAGGAGTGAGATTAGAATCAGGGACTTCTTGAACCCCAGGATACCACACTCATGTGCACATTGTCTGTCACAGTCTCCTGAACCTAAGGGGCGTGAAGTGAGGGAAAGAACATAGCAGTAGTCCTGCATTTGGGTTCTGGCCCAAGATTTTGGACACATTCATATGATCTTTCTGTTTTTAGTTTCCTCATCTCCCAAATGGGGGCCGTGATACCAATCTTACAGGTGTGTTTTGTGGAGGAAATGAGATCATGTGTGTGAGGCTCCAGGTACATTGTGGGTATTCACTCCCTTTCCCTCTTCTTATATGATACATACATACTGTAAGAGTGGCTTCTCATTACTTTAACTGTGGTCTTTATGCAATAGCTATGTTATTGGGAAAAAAGCTGCACAAATTGAATTCTACTAAATCAGATTGTATTTTAAATGCATGGGGGATTTAGCTATTTAAAGGAAACCTGTGGTGAATTCTTTTGTAATGCAAATAATCACCATCTAATTTATCTGTTTAGTAAGTTGAGCTTCTCACGTATCAGATTTTCTTAATATGGGGTTTGCTTGTACAGAAGAGTTTTCACAACCCTCTCTCACTGATGGGAAAAAGTCACTCAGCTTGCAAACAGAGTCAGTTATTGTGTTGAGCTGGCAAAGCCTTGCTCTGGTGTTTGAGCATAATCTCATTCCCTTATTATTAAATAATAGAATCTCAGAACGGGAAGCTGGAAGATACCTTAGAGATCATGTGTTCCATCTCCCTCATTTCACAGATGAGGAAATGGAAGCACACAGAAGTGAAGTGACATGTTCAGGTCACCAGCCAGTGACCGTCAAACAAAGATCCAATTCCAGCGTTGTCAGGGGAGGGCTGTGTCTGGAGCCCACCCTCACTCTGGAACACACCCTCCCCCGAGGTTTCAGGGCCATGCACACATGTTCTAGCATAGGAGATCATAGACAAATGTGATCCGTTTCCCAAAACAACCGAAAAGAGCTGCAAATATGGGCAGTTTCAGGTGAAACTGCTAGATTTGCAATTTTGAGTTGATGACAATATTCAGCTTAACCTTTTTGTTAAAGAGCTGAATGGAATCCAGCCTAGGGATGCTGTTTGGCCTTTTTATGAGGGGAGAAAAAAATCAGTTCTTGGCTAATTAGATTCCTCAGTGAGGATTTTACCATATCTTTACCATGTCTTAAAAGCACTTGTCAAGGGGCGCCTGGGTGGTTCAGTGGGTTAAAGCCTCTGCTTTCAGCTCAGGTCATGATCCCAGGGTCCTGGGATTGAGACCCACATCAGGCTCTCTGCTCCGCAGAGAGCCTGCTTCCTCCTCTCTCTCTCTGCCTGCCTCTCTCGCCTACTTATAATCTCTGTCTGTCAAATAAATAAAATCTTTTTTTAAAAAAATTTATTTATTTGTCAGAGAGGGAGAGAGAGCAAGCACAGGCAGACAGAGTGGCAGGCAGAGGCAGAGGGAGAAGCAGGCTCCCCGCCAAGCAAGGAGCCCGATGTGGGACTCGATCCCAGGATGCTGGGATCATGACCTGAGCCGAAGGCAGTCGCTTAACCAACTGAGCCACCCAGGCGTCCCTAAATAAATAAAATCTTTAAAAAAAAAAAAAGCACTTTTCAAGTATTGGAGGAAGACCTGCTAACAGACCTCAAGGGCCCTATGTGGGATGCTGGGTTTGTTCTCCTTGGCATCAGGCTGGCCAGGAAACCTGGTTTGTAGCAGGAGTTTGGACAAACTGTATCTGATATCCTCAGCCTTTTGAGGGATTTGGAAATTACCCTGCTCTAGAAAATGCCCCCAGATTGTCTTCTCCTAATTTCTCCATTATTTTTCTTCAAGAGCTAACCATTGAAGATCTACATGCTTCTGAAAGATTTCAGGGGAGGGGAGGGGCCTTCATACTCACGTGTCAGCCAGTCTCTGTAGCACTGAAGGCTTTCTGAAGGACAGGACCCACCTTGGGGGCCTGAGGATTTTGACAGCGGTGCCATTTACTAGCTCAAGGCTTTGGGCCATACTCAACCTTTCTGGGCCTTCTTCTCTCATATCTATAAGAGCTAATGATGGGTGTATGAAAATTCATGAGCTACTGTGTTATATACTTGGGTCTTTGGTACAGAGAAAGTATGTAGAAAACAAAGAAAAACAGAATTCCGGGCCCTGGCCCTTGAGGAGCTGTCCTTACTGCTGGCCTTTCAGGAAACAAGAGCCCTCTTAGGAGGCCCCAGACTCATGTTCCAGCCAGAGTCCTCCTCCCTGGACAAGCAGGGGCTTTTGGTGAAGTGCTAATGATGTATGATGTTTCTTGTACCTAACCCTGGCCAGGAGGGAGAGAACCTGTAGGGCTTCTAGGGTTAATGGTTAAGCCTCCTCACAGGTCCTGAAGCCCTTGCTGTGGACTGAGAAATAGTGTAAGGCGTCTGCTCCCCTTGGAGGCTGATTTCAAGATTGCAGACCTCGCACCTCCTTGAAGAAGTCCATTAGCGGGACTCCTGGGTGGCTCAGTGGGTTAAAGTCTCTGTTTTTGGCTCAGGTCATGATCCCAGGGTCCTGGGATTGAGCCTCACGTCAGGCCCTCTGCTCTGCGGAGAGCCTGCTTCCTCCTCTCTCTCCCTGCCTGCCTACTTGTAATCTTGTAATCTCTGTCTGTCAAATAAATAAATAAAATCTTAAAAAAAAAAAAAGTCCATTAGCATGGGTGAGATTTGCACCCATTCCCAGAGAAAGGTCCATTTTAGAGAAAAACTGTTTTATTCTAAGCCAAGCACAGGACACGAAGGAGGGCTATTTAGTTCGGTTGTATGAAAAGGTCATTATTTCTTTAAAACTCATTGACTCTAAGAAGGATGAGTTTAGGTTAAAGCTTACAAGAATTGCGTAAGAGTAAGATTAGGCAATGTAAGATTATACAATGAAACTGAATTTATGTGGTTTTCTACAAACTTTGAAATTTATTTGTCCTTAAAATTTATTTTATTTTTTAAAAGATTTTATTTATTTAATATACAGAGATCACAAGTAGGCAGAGAGACTGGCAGAGAGAGAGGCAGAAGGCTCCCTGCTGAGTGGAGAGCCTGATGTGGGGCTAGATCCCAGGACCCTGGGATCATGACCTGAGCCGAAGGCCGAGGCTTTAACCCACTGAGCCACCCAAGCGCCCCTTGTCCTTAAGATTTAAAAGGAAAACTAAACCTTTCAGTTGTCGAGAGTCTGATTTTTATGACATCATATCAAATTTTGAAATAACTGCAATATTTCAGTATTTTATAAGTGGTTCTGATTTTAATTTAATTTTTGAAAAGATTTTATTTATTTATTTATTTGTCAGAGAGAGAGAGCGAGAGAGTGTGAGTGAGTGCACAAGGGCGGGGGGCAGGCAGAGGGAGAAGCAGGTTCCCTACCAAGCAAAGAGCCCCATTTGGGACTTGATCCCAGGATCCGGGGATCATGACCTGAGCCAAAGGCAGACGCTTAACTGACTGAGACACTAATGCGTCCCCTGATTTCAATTTTAAAGTGACAAAATTCAGTAAAAACCTCACCAATTGGGCAAATATAGAAAAAAGTTATTCTGCCTTAGTGGAAAATGAGTTTATAGACTGGATTAGCAATGACAGCTCTTGTTTACTGAGCATGTAGCCTGGACCAGGTGCTGTGTTTTTATGTGTGCTGCATGGCAGGTTCTGGGTTCTGTCGTTCCTTCACCAACAAGAAACCCAGGCGTTCAAGAGGTTATGCACCATTAATTCTATGTTGCAGGGGAGGGAACTTAAGCAAAAATTCAAGTGAGCTGTCCAATCAATAATAACCAAAATGGAACATCTCATTTTCCATTTAAGTGCATTCACCCACCAAAGAAAATGATTCCTGCCTCACTGTTGCTCATCCCCAACCTTTCCTTAACTTAAAGCTCTAAACAGACCTATGAGATGCTAAAGAAACTAAAACATTATTTCAAACACAAATACTTTTATAAGAAACTCAGTTTTATTCCAGGACTGTACAGCGAGTAGAACTAGGTTAATGCCACATAAGCAGGGAAGGATGATTTGTAATTAACAGATGGACTGTTTTTATGTTTGTATAATTGAAAACCATTTACTCTTTTAAGTACATAAGAGTGGCTTGGTGTAATGAAGAAAGGCTGGTCTTTGGAGAACAACAGGTGTCCTTCCCCCTTAAACGTTTCTCCTTCACATATCCATTTATTCTGTGCTCTGTCAGAAAGGATATGCTAAGGGTCAGCTTAGCCATGTGGACTTGGTCTCAAGCTCTAAATTAGTGGTCAGAATTAATGAGGTTTTACTGTCTCATAACTGGTCTTCCTTGTGAAACTGTAAAACATAATCCTACATCTCTTAATGGGTGGTTGATGTAATTTATGGTTCATCACTTAAATGGTTTTAATCCAGAAAGTCAAGTTGACTTCCTGAGTGTTTCCTTTTGTAGAATGCCCGAGGTCAGGCTATTGTCAAATCACAGATTTTCTGAGGGAGAAGCAGCTGCTAGGAGAATTGAACATGAGGGAATATCAGTCAAGTGGTGAGAAAAATCAGAAAAGGATGATTTGGGGGATAGAATAGAGGGAATCTAGGGCTTAGCCGGTGTCAGGAGGCCAGGAATGCTTGTCACAGGCAGAATCGAACCATCTCAGCAGAGTGGGCCACTGGCTGTATTTCTGAGTATACTCCAGGTATATGCATCGAAATCCAGGGTAGTAGGCTATGATGAGCCAGCCCTCTTTCCTAACCCAAAAGTGAAAAGAGTACGGCTTTCTCTGAAGGCTTTGGACATATGTTCATTTATCCTCTAGGGGGGCAGTATCCTTCCTTCGGGACAGGGAGGATAGAAGGAAAATTTTATGAACTGGAAATTAAACAAGTGAATGCAAAATACAACCAGATGTTGGCTGGCTAGGTTTGAGGAGAATTGTCCAAATTTCAGGTTTCAAACCTATATGTGTATATATATATATACATATATATATATATATGTTTATATTATGTGTATATATATTTCAGGTTTCCAATATATTTCCAAATTTCAGGTTTCAAACATACATATATATATATACATATATATATATATACACATACATACACATATATAAATAAGTTAGAAACGAGCCTTAGATGAACCATCCTGCCAAAACAAGTTGGTGCTGTTTATTCGCTTAATTATAAGTGTGTTTCAAATATCAGATTCTCTTATGTTAAGTCAGTGCTTGGTTTCAGTTAAGCCTCCTCAAAGGTCCTTTGAAAGAACCTCATGGAATTCTTTAAGATTGAAGGTCCTAAACTTTTTCTCTAGATTTGCTGGTTAGCCGTTTTCATTTTAGGTTATTTCTAGCCTTGATGAAATAACTGGTTTCCCCCCTGAGTCAGACAAAATTAAGAAGCTCTTCAATTGATCTCCAGCTCTGATTTGCTCCTTGTGATTCAGGGATCAAAGAATGTTTACTTTCAGCACTGTGAGAATACCCATTGCTTCCACCCCAACAAATTCATAGGCATATCTTCACATATAACCCTCCTCATGTGTCTCTTTTCAAGTCTTTGTTTTGTTGTAAGAGAACAAGAAGATAATTTATACAAAATAGCTGATATTTTATGTTAAATCTTTTCACAAGCTATAATATATATACATTTTGGGTCTTTTGATTTCTTTCTTTTCTTTCTTTCCTTCTTTCTTTCTGTTCTGTGATTGAATAATCACTTTTTTCCTCACTGGGAAATCTGAGGCACCAAAAAATGTCATTAATAGAAGACTGGCTTGTTGAATACATCACAGAAAATAAACTTACATTATGATTTTTTGGACACCATTTAAATGCTAAATTCAGACAGCCGTAAAAAGTAAAAACAGATTTGAAAAGAAATAATGCCATCAATCACAGGATTTTCACCTGCATGGAAATTGGATTTATTGAAATAAAATGGTAAATAAAAATACTTTGTGGCTTGGGAGAATCAACCTAGTTTCTGATACTTTTCTGTTTCCCTTGCTCTAAAAGTGTCATCAATCTCTCTATTTGGATGTAATGCAGCCAGGTGTTCAGAATCATAGGGGGACAAAAAAAAAATTAGTTTCTTACTGAATAGGGGAAATGAAGCAAACAAACAAACAAACAAAAAAGAGGTTGGTATAAACAGGGCTTAAAAATATGAAAAATGTAGACCCGTTGAACTGAACCCTCTTTTTCCCTTCCCCTGCCCCCCCCCAGGAATAATTCTGCTACAGGGCTGACTTCAAGGACGTGAATTGTTGACCTCATCCCACCTTCAGAACCTCAGCTGTTATTCTAATTTTTGCACCATTCCAGGCAAGTTGACTTTGTATGGAAATAAAATTGAACCTTAGGGGTCTGATGGAAATTCACTGTGACATTCAAATCAAGAAAACTTGCTGAAACCCACAGAGCCTTTTCCCCCATGGGCCCTGATGGTAGCCTCCAGAAGGTGCAGCCTCTGGTGGTCCCCCTTCTTCTGTGGCAAGAATAAACTTTGGGTCTTGGGTTGCAACACCACCTGTGGAGAAAATGGTATGCGAGGGAAAGCGATCAGCCTCTTGCCCTTGTTTCTTCCTCCTGACCGCCAAGTTCTACTGGATCCTCACAATGATGCAAAGAACTCACAGCCAGGAGTATGCCCATTCCATACGAGTGGATGGGGACATCATTTTGGGGGGTCTCTTCCCTGTCCATGCAAAGGGAGAGAGAGGGGTACCTTGTGGGGAGCTGAAGAAGGAAAAGGGGATCCACAGACTGGAGGCCATGCTTTATGCAATCGACCAGATTAATAAGGACCCTGACCTCCTCTCCAATATCACTCTGGGTGTCCGGATCCTTGACACGTGCTCCAGGGACACCTATGCTTTGGAGCAGTCATTAACGTTCGTGCAGGCATTGATAGAGAAAGACGCTTCCGACGTGAAGTGTGCTAATGGAGATCCACCCATTTTCACCAAGCCTGACAAGATTTCTGGTGTCATAGGTGCTGCAGCAAGCTCCGTGTCCATCATGGTTGCTAACATTTTAAGACTTTTTAAGGTAGGTAAAGGCATTGTCTTTCTGACTGTTGTAAAAAGACAATAAATTGTTCTGACTCTAGCCACAGGTTTAAGAAGAAAGCGAACGTGGTGAAGATGTTCACAGACCTTCTCAAGGTCACCCAGGTTCCTCAAATAGATGATTCTGTGACTGGGTTTATACATGTGTTGATTTAGTTAGTTTGGATTAATTGTGACTCCCCCCCAACCAACACCCTGAACAAAGAGGTGATAATTTCTATTGAGTCCTTCACCTCTTTCGATATCTTCCTTATTGATGCTCATTGTAAGTCAAAGCAAGTGTTTTTCAAGAGTATAATGAAATCTTAGCACATTTTTCATATGAAGCATTTCTATGGTGTTTGAGATATAAGATAATTTACTTGGTGAAGCTTCTTTAAAGTGGGATGCTCTGTTATGACAAAAGTTCCTATGTGAAGAAACAGTATTTATTACTAACACGTAGATGGGAGTGACACCCTGGGATATAATATGGCCATAAAATCGTCAGGTTTATAATAACTACAGTAGAGCAGAACCTCATTAATTCAGACTGCTCTGATGCACACTTGGAATAATTATATTTAATTCTTATTGAGTTAAAAGTTCAAGTTTAGCAGGATAATTCAAGCCTTTTTGATACAGGTTTGATGATCTACTACCTATAAATTGCATTTACATATTGAATAAAATTGACAAAATAATGTATGGAATAATACTTTGAAAAGTATGAGGTGCCATAAAAATAAAGTTGTTGTGACTCGCCATCTTTAACTTTCTCATTTTGCTTGTTAATATCTATTATGAAGTGTTCTATAATAGATAATTTTTTAAATTGAAAATACTTTTCACTGGTTTCTTAGTAGGACTTGACTTTTCCAACTTAATCAGAATTAATGAGGCTTTGTTTTATATTGTGAAAAACTGTTCCTCTGCATATTAGATTTAAAAACATTAAAGGAATATGGAGAAGTTGGAAAGGTGACAGCTATGGTGACAAAATTGAACAAATTGATGGAAAATTTCACAAAAAAAGGATGAAAGGGATTGAATCAAGGACTCTTGAATTGGAAGATATCTTGGGGCACCATGGAGTCTGGCTCACTTTGTATGCTGGAATCTTCTTTGTAACCTCTCCCTAGGTGGCTGTCCAGGTTCTGGATGAATCCTTTTAGTTTAGAGGACAGAATGCTAAGAGGCAGCTTAATGACTATTTTCAGATTGATGAAATTTTCTGAAATGAGGATGCTGCTGAGCAGAAGCTCTCTGTGTCTAAGGGGTATTGAAGAGGCATAGAGTGCTGGAGACATTTGGAAGGACATTAGGAAGAGTCTCTTGGCAATGAGAAGGACACAAGATTAAAATAGGCAGCCAAAGGTGATCTAATTTGTCATTTCTAGAATAATTTCCCTTGGGCTAGCTGACCTCTTGCTTGGAGACAAGAGCAAAGACCAGGATTTTCCAGATGTCTCTCCCCACATCCTGGGATCTAGAATTTCTCTCACAAGTCTCAATTCTGAGCTGCATGCCATTGTGTGCTCTGTGCTGGTGTCTAGATTCAGCCACTTTCCCACCATCTTTTTCCTCTCTGACTTGATTTCTTTTCCTACTTGCTCCAAAGCATCTCTTTTCTGTTTTTAACTCAGTAACTGTTGCTCAACAACACCCACTTTTATTTTATTTTATTTTTTTTAAAGCTTTTAATTTTAATTCTGTTGGCATACAGTGTTCTATTTCAGGGGTACAATATAGCGATTCAACAATTCTGTACATTACTCAGTGCTCATCATGATACATGTACTCTAATCCCCATTACCTATTTCACCTATCCCCCTTCCCCCTACTTCCCCTTTGGTAACCATTAGTTTGTTCTCTATAGTTATGAGTCTATTTCTTGGTTTGTCTCTCTCTCTGTTTTTGAGGTTGTCTCTCTCTGTTTCCTTTACAACATAAGAAGAGAGAAACTTTTCATTAGAATCTTCTCCCTTCCTTTTGTTACCCTTCCTTTATACACTAATTCTTATTCCCTTTAGTCCCATCATAATTCCTATGAATCCCATCTCCTTCCTATATGGAGCCAGCTGTACTCCTGGGCAAAGGATGTGGCCACCCACGAGGTGTAGTCTCCGCTGGGGGAGCTGAATGAAACTCTCCAACCGATGCCTGAATCCCCTTCATAAAGACAATCAAATTATTGTGGTGGCCAGCCAAATATAGACACGGATTTGAGGAGTGGAGTATTGGTAATAATTGCTTCTCTGAGCTTTTTAAAGCATGTTGACATTAATTTTACATTAATAGAATCCGCTTATCTGTAAAATGGGGATAATAACATTATGTTAGGTTTTTGGATGGATTTAAGGAGAAGATGCAGGTGAAGGTTTCCACCAGTACCTGCCCATGCCCTTCACCTCCTTGAACTGCCAAAGGGACCTTCAGGCCACCTGAAGGGTGGGTTTGGTTTTTATGTAGGCTGGATTCCCTTTGTTCTGTTCTGTCATTGACTGGCCAATTCTCTTTTTACTGTCTTGGGTTGTTCTGGAGGGATCTTAATTGCCCAGGTGGGGGAATTACCATTGACTCTTTGGGCAGAGCCCATTGTTGCAGGCCAACACTTAAGACAGTGGTCAGCACATGAGAGGGCTGCTCTTGCTACCCTTGACCAAATCACAGAGAGTGGGTGACTTTTAGTCAGGAGGGGGTATTGGCTATGGTGGATATCATAACTAAAATCAGTACACTGGCACAGACTGAGCATTTATTATGTGGAAGCAAATGTATTTATTAACCAAATTACTGGGGCTTGAAAAATGTGTGTGTTTCAAAAGTAAGTGAGAGACTAGAGGTGCTTAGCCTATCTTCCAGCTGAACCTAGAGCCACATGCATGTGAGTTTGATGATAACTTTTATTATTTTGCTACTTTAATTCACTTTGATGAATTACACGAGACTCTAGCTAGCACTCTACACTGATATTAAGCATGAGATGATAATAATCATTCTTGGAATAGAAAATGTTTCACTTTATGTGTGAATGTATTCTGTTTAAACATGTATCCTAGGATTGCCATGAAATATTAGTATAGTTAGCAAAGGAATGTTTAGCAAATTAGTGCATTGGAGACTGGCTTACAATTTCTTTTTGAAAAGTAATAGTGTAATAAAGCCAAATGCTATGATTTAAATAAAGGTGAATATTTAGGACAGTTTTTTGGAGTTTGGACCCCTTCAGGATGGCATAACACCCATAGAACCTAAAAAGATGCACAGATATTAATATACTGCCACTTATTCCTAAATTAATGGAGTTAAAAGAAGGTAGTTCCTCTTGGTTTGAAGTGGACTCTGAGAAACAAACTGAGGGTTTTGGAGGGGAGGGGTGGGAGGTTGGGTGAGCCTGGTGGTGGGTATCATGGAGAGTATTGCATGGAGCACTGGGTGTGGTGCATAAACAATGAATGCTGGAACACTGAAAAGAAATTTAAAAAATAATTAAAAAATAATTAAAATAATTAAAAATTAAAATAATTAAAAAATAAATAAAAATTAAAAAAAGAAAATACACAAACAATGAAATGTGATGATAAAGGATAAACAAGGTCCTAATTAATGAATTTACTCAATTTCCTGCCCAACAGTAAACATTAGTTGAGGTCTTGAGGGTGTAGCTCGCACCTGTTTTAAAATTCTATAGAAAATACTTGTGCTAAAATTGGAAGTAATATCTAGATGTCTTAGTTCTCTTTTTTTGGACAACCCTGGAATAGCCTTATCTTCACCTGCTATATCTGCCTGGGCTAAGCTGTATGGGAGACAAAGGCCTCCAGGCACCTCTCTCTTCCTTCAGCCTTGTTCTTCCTGTGGCAGCTACGCCTGTCCCCTGTCTCCTATGTTCTAATCGAAGCCTGGTTTCAGGAAAGGAGCTCTGTATTACCAGTCATCTGCAAATAGTATGTCTATGTGTAAGTCAGGAAGATTCTATTTTCTGCAGGATCACTAATAGTGGAATGAAATAATTTGATTGTCTTTATGAAGGGGATTCAGGCATCGGTTGGAGAGTTTCATTCAGCTCCCCCAGCAGAGACTACACCTCGTGGGTGGCCACATCCTTTGCCCAGGAGTACAGCTGGCTCTACTCTTCTCTATCGGGAAGAGATGTCGTTCTATTTTTCCTTCTCTTCGTATCAAAACCCAGAAACAAATGAAAAAAAAAAAAAAAAAGCCAGCTTCTAATTTCAGAGGAGAGTTGGACAGGAGGCTAGAACTAGAAGCTGTCCTGTGGTCTCTGTCCATAAGACAATGAATGCTCTACTAAACCAGTGATCTTCAGCCCCATGAGGTGGGGTTCATACCCTTCTCTGTCCTTATTGCCCCAGTGGGGTGTGTTGGCTTATCAAAATGACCTCAGAGGCTTTTCAAATGATAGGATCCAGTGTGTGAGTATATGCCTCCCCCAGCCCCCTGGGAATCATATCTATGGACTGAAGTGTTTTGCATTTCTTAGGTTTGTTGGGAGTGAAAACAACTTTGAGAGCCACAGATGAGGACTTTAAGGATCTGAACTTTTTAGAAGCACTGCTGTGCCTTAAAACACACACATGTCATAAATGGGTTACTATGAGGGCAGAGTGTTCACTTAGGTGGACTGTTAAATCTTTTTTGTTTTTTTTAAAGATTTTATTTATTTATTTGACCAACAGAGATCACAAGTAGGCAGAGAGACAGGCAGAGAGAGAGGGGGAAGCAGGCTCCCTGGTGAGCAGAGACCCCGATGTGGGGCTCGATCCCAGGACTCTGGGACCATGACCTGAGCCGAAGGCAGAGGCTTTAACCCACTGAGTCACCCAGGCACCCCTGGACTGTTTAATCTTTACAGCAAGTTAATGGTTTTAGATAATAGTGGTAAAAAATGTGACACGTAACTGCAGAGTAGCAAATCCAGAACCGCTTCACCCTACGTATCCAGAGGTGAAAATGCCACCCTGGTGGCTCTTGTATTGCAGAGACCAATGAAAAGAGGGGCTGAGCTCTCAGAGATTGTGTAGTTTAGAAAGAACTAAAAAAGAATGAAGGGGCTTTTGGAAATGTTGACTGGGAAGCCCACAATTCAATTTTTTTAAAAAGCAAGTTTGAGGAATTTGCACATGTTTTATAAAGAGCTCAGATTTTTTCCCCTTTCTAGAACATTTTCTACCCCCTCCTTTAGAGGAATTCTATTCCTCAGAACACTAATCATATACTTACTTTGAGCAAGGATTGAATGTTCTCAGTTAAAAATAGCACATCAATGCTTGGAGGTAACCACTCACATTAATGTCCACATAGATGCATCTGGGTCATAAGAGGGCAGTGTCATATATAATTTCTCTCTCTCTTCTTTTTCTAGCTAACATTACCTAGAGAATGAGCTTTCTACTCTCGAAGGATAGGGGTTAGGAAGTTTTTAGTGTATACTTCCCCAGAGCAATCATATGAGACTTAAATAGAAATCCATTTTTGGGTGGGATAACTTCTTTACATGTGCAAGTGGTCCAATTATAGATGGCTAAAATTGACTTTAATGTGAAGTAGCTGAAGTACAGTGAAACATTCCATTGCCCTGGAAGTCTTCACTGACATTGCTACGTTTACAAAGATAGGTTTCTTTCAAGAGACTCTACTAATAGTAGCAACCGCTTCCATAAAGCCAAGCATTTTTGTGAGTCATTTATTGCATACAGTGGGCTTTATTAACTATAAACTCATATGAAATAAATCTGCCATAGTCAGGCTCATCTTGGTTAGATGGACAGATCTATGAGCCCAGTCAAAAAACTCAGGAGGAGGTAACATTTCATGTTAAATATTACTTGATGGTAAATAGATAATGGCAAACTGAAAGATAAACTCCTTAAATCAATCCTTTGCTGTGGTAGCAAGCTCTAATTTAACTTTGTGAAGAGCCCACTCGCCTCAGATGCAAGATGAGGGATGTTCTCTCTGATAGTGGTTCTAAGTGGGAGTATTGGGGAAGTGACCATTGTCCATGGTCACTGGACTTGTAGCGAGATATAAATATTTATTAAGAATATATAAAATTTATATAAATAAATAAAAAAAAATGTGGACTTGGTAATGTCACTTCCCTTCTTAACATTCTTTAATGGCTACCGTTAACCCCAGGATGAAGTCTACCTCTACTTTGGGAAGTCTTTTCTCACTTCTCTTGATGAGATTAGGTTTCTTTGTTACATGTACAGAGTTCCACCAGGACAGGATGATATCTTGATATATATGAGGGCACATATCTCTTGCTTGTTGCTGTATTTCCAGCACCTAGCATGGGCCTAAGAATCCAATAAATGTTTGCCCAATGAATGAATGAATGAATGAACTGTATCTCTCGATCTCCTTCATCTCTATTCTCTCCCTCACCCCAATCCCAAACGTTGGAAATAGTCTGTGTTGGGTCGATAGGACAGAAATGGAATTTTATTTATTTTACTTTTATACTTTTTGAGAAAAAGGAACAGAAGGAGGAAGAAGGGGGGAAAGAAGGAGACATAGTATATTTTGGGAGTTACTATTTTCATGTGCTTCCTCATTTTCCTACAAATTCACATTTTCTCTAAACAGATTTTTAAAATTAAAAAAATAAAAGACATGAGCACATTCTCATTTTGGAAAGTTTAAGAAATGAATAAGTAAATAGTGTAAAATGGAAAGAGACCATATCTAAACTCATTTTAATAAAATTATATACACAGATACATAATTTTATTAAAGATCTATGTCTTGTGACTTTTTGCATGTAATGATACATCTGGGAGACATTTCCGTGTTGGTTAATATAGTTCTATCTCAGTAATTTTCAACCCTGACTGCACATTAGCATTACCTGGATAGCTTTTAAAAAAGTGGATGTGGATATGCTCAAACTATCCAAGACCAGTGAAATTGGCTGGAGCCCTGGTATTGGTATATTTTACAGAATTACTAGGTGATTCTGATATTTGTATAGGATTGAGAATGAAGAAGCTTGTTTTAAGCAGCTGTTTGGCTTTTGATTATATGAACAGACCGTTTATCTCATAAATCACTTAGTGATAGGTTACTTCACTTTGATTTCTTAAGATCATTTATCATTTGGAAAAAAGTTAAAGCAATACTAGAGGCTCATGTAAACACATCAGCCCCAAAGGGAATTTTGGTATGATAGGGCCCCTTTACGGAGCAGCAAAGGGTATGAATTACCAGAACGCCTTGCTGTAATGCAGACTCACACATGTCATGAAAAGACTGTGGCTTTTCATGACACGAAGTAACTTGGAGTCAGTGTAGGGGTCATGCGCTCAAAACACTTAAGGAACATCGTGACTCTTGTTGGGTGAAGCATATTTTAAACTTCGTGAACTTAAATTAATCTTACTTTTTCTTTCCTTGGCTGTGAACAATCTGAACTCCTACCGTGAATACTGAAGGTATATGAAGAGCTTATTTAGTGATTAATGCCCATCTTTGGAGTGTTTTAAGTAATGAGATTGTTTTGAAAATAGTGAGGACACTTTCCACAAGAATGGCTTGTGAATGGATGCTATTTGTTACTTTTTTCCTGTCTGTGAATATTTATTAAGATCCGATATGCCCAGTTAAGGTTCATCTTCACTGTGGGGTTAGAGAAGGAGCAAGAAAAGTCTGTGTCCTCAGGGAGTTTCCATTCTGGTGGGGGGTAGAAAATATGAGGTGTACAAACAAATGAAGACAGCCAGTGACAATGTCATAAAGAAAATAAAGCAGGTGGGCAAAGACGGGCATGAGCTTGAGCTCGGGTGGCAGGGAAGGCCTCTCTTTGAGGTCATGGTGGAATGATAGGACAAAGCCAGTCAGTAAACAACTAGGAGAAAAGCATCCAGGTGGATTCTCCTTTTCCCACAAGCTCCCCTCAACCCATGCCCTGGTTCAAGAGTATCTCAAAGGAAACCAAGTCCTGGAGAGTAACCTCCCACCCCCCATTTATTATCGAGGTTTTCAGAGCCAGGATAGACCTGATACAGGAGACTGGGATGGGAAAGGATCTGCATGCCCCCTTCTCTCCCTCCCGGATGTGGTGCTGGAAGCTTTGTCTGGCCAGGCGCACAGGTCTGACTCCCTGCCTTTTGAGAAACCTGGCCTCACTGAAGTGTCCTTCAGGTCTCATGCCAAGACAGACCCGAGGGCTGAGCAAGCAGGTGCAACAATGTCCTGTGCTCATACAGGCCTCTTGGTGCCCCAGGAGCCCTGCCTGTATGGGTGGGGCCTCCGGAGTATCCTTCCTGACTTGGAAGTCCAGGTTCTTGGGAAACCCAGGGGTGGGACTGGCCCTCAGGATTTCCAAGAACATGACCTCACCAAAGAGGCTGATTCCCGCCCCCCTTGGCCCCCCCCCCCAAGCCAGCAGGCCAGACCACACATTAGGAAGATGTGAGCCTGGGACATTGCAAGAGGGAGAGGAAAGCCGCGCAGCACAGTGAGACTCCTAGGGCAGGTGGGCAGTCAGGGGCTGGAGGCTTCTAGCACGGTTCACCATGTTCCAGCCAGCCATGTTCCGGGTGGCTGTGACAGGTGGATGACACTAATGAGAGACTTGAGCACCGTGATAAGGGCAGTGATTCAGAGGCCCACTTGGAAAACCCACAGAGCCAACTAAAGGTCCCTCAGAGACATTGAACAGGTGGAGAAAGCAGTAGAAGAACTCATTTCCAGCACAAGAGATAAACAGAGCAGGCTTGATTAAGGGCTCGAGCAGCGTGTCCATGGAAAGCGTCCAGAAGTCTGCTGAGCAAGTAGGAGGAGGAGGCCCTGAGGGGGCAGCAGGGCATGAAGGAGAAAGAAACCATGGCAAAGGCAATCCGGGCATAACCTGGGATGGACAGGACAGTCAAGGTGGGATCAGAGAGCCTGCCCAAGGCCCGTCACCCTCCTTTTGGGCCCAGAGCAGGGGGCAGCACACTCATGATGGGGTTAGGCACAAACAGGAAGATGTTTTCACTCAGCATTGGGGCAGCCAGCCCCCTTGCACCCTCTGTACAACCATCCCCCACTCCCCCCAACGGCTGAAGGTGGCATGGGTCCAAGCCCTGCCACGAGGCCTCACCCTCCATCCTGGTCCATCAGGCTTTGCCAACAGTGTGCAGGCCTCTGCTGCCCCCTGCACTGGATGTGATTTATATATTTTTTTCTTTTTTGAGATTTTATTTTTTTGACAGAGAGAAAGAAGCAGAGGGAGAGGGAGAAGCAGATTTCCACTGAGCAGAGAGCGGGGCTCAATCCCAGGATCCTGAGACCATGACCTGAGGTGAAGGCAGATGCCCCTGGATGCAGCTTATTAAGAACTTGTCTGAAAAACTTTGTAGAGCAAGTCAGGATATATATATGTGTGTGTGTGTGTTGTGTATATATGTGTATCCGTATACACACATAGGTACACATATGTACACACATGTATATACACAAATGCAAATATTCACACATATATACATAACATATATGCACACACATACACATAAATATATACACGTGAATACACACATATGTGAATAAGGAAAGTCCTGTGCTCTTTCTACTTATCACCCTAAAAATTGTGGTGGTTGGTTTTAAAAAATTTTTTTATAAGCTTTTTTTTTTCTTTTAAAGGAAGTTTTAGGTTTGCATCAAAATGGAAGATTGTGGTTTTATTTGGTTTCAGGACAGGTTTCTTCCCAGACTCTACTGAAGATAACTTTTTGCAATGAAAGGTGTACTTTTCTAGGAAGAAAGAATCCAAAGGCTGTCCCCTGGCTCCTGCCCAGTAGTTCTCAAACTTGAGCATGCATCAGAATTACCCAGAGGACTTGTTAGAACAGATTGCTGAGCCCACCTTCAGAATTTCTGAGTCAGTAGGTCTGGGTTGGGGTCTAAGATTTTGCATTTCTAACAGTTCCCAGGTGATGCTGATGCTGCTGTTTACCGACCACACTTTGAGAACCACTGCTCCATATAAGTCACTTGCTGGCTGACTTAGCAAGTCAAAGTACACAAAACAAAAATGAGATTGAACAATGTTCTGTCTGGTAGCAGACTTTTTTCTTTTGACTCATGCCTGGTTGGATTTCTGTTCATATTGGTCATAATCACAGCAGCTGCTGTATGGATCTATTTTTAATTGTGTGCCCTTTTGGAAGTTGTGTTCCTTATTAAATAATGCGTAGCTCAGGAGTAATGATCAGCATAATGGTCACTTGAACATGATTCTTAAAGCAGGGTCACTCAGATTACCACTTTTACTCATTTTTACTACCTGTGACAGTGGAGCAGACTGATTTAAGAAATTTAGACTGTAAGATACACATTAACTGGGAATTGAGAATAGTAAAAGACGAAAGAGGCTATGATTTGTCTCAGCTACCAGCAATTTGTCTTCAGAAACCATGACAGCTACCTCCTGATTCCCATTATGCAATGAGATTGCAAATAACATTCCACAGCAGTCTTAATCAATAGAGGGTCACCAGAGGCCCTTTTCCCCCCACTATGGGGGAAAAAAGGGCCTATTTACCAATTTAAGTGATAGAATACACTCTCTGGCAAATGATAGAGACATCTCTTTTACCTGTAATTAGGGATTTTCCTTATCTCTAAGCATTCTTAATAACATAGAAATATACATGTAATCTTTATGCATTTTAAGTACATAATGAGCACCAGGCTGATGGGGTGGATAGGAATCCAGGTAAAGTATCATCCAAACCCTCTTTATCTGTTTCCAGAATGAGGCCAATCTCTCCTGCTTTTCTCCTTTAGGCTCAGCAAACTAATGGGCGTGTGTTTTCAATATTGGTCACTAGTTTCCTTCCAAGACTCTCCTAGGCTTCCCCCTGTGCTTGGGAGACTGAGTTCCTTGGTATAACATAGCCCCAGATCTCTCAGTTAGGACCAGCTCCCGAGAGGTCATGGGTGTATCTCTGTGTCCCCCACACAGCCACGCTAGGGTTCCCTGGGGATGTGAGAATGGAGAGAGAGAGAGAGCGCGAGCGTGCACAAGCAGGCAGAGTGGCAGGCAGAGGAGGAGAGAGAAGCAGGCTCCCTGCCGAGCAAGGAGCCTGATGCGGAACTCGATCCCAGGACTCTGGGATCATGACCGGAGCTGAGGGCAGCGGCTTAACCAACTGAGCCACCCAGGCTTCCCAAGAATGGTGATGTATTCTTGTTCCAGGTTCTCACCTTTGCTTCCTTTCACATAGATTGAGATTAAACTGCTTTCATGAGTGCTTGTACTATTTCTCCCACTTTATATTTAAGTATTTACATTGTGGCGATTCTGTAAGAGTTCTCAAAGTAGTTTATCATGTTAGCTCTGAGAATGTTTGCATTTATATTGTTTATAAAACAAATGGCATTTCATACTCAGGAAGATTTGTTGTGCAAGTATTTGTGGCATATAGATATTTATCATCAGGAGCTGTCTGTTTAAATTATAGATTACTGTAATATACTTATCTAGTGGTGCTGATACTCTGTAAAACAGTTTAATACAAATTATATGAAGTCCATCAAGCTTTGAAATCAGTCTGCCTGGGTTCAAATTCTGATGTAATGATTATTAGCTATATTACTTTAGCAAGTTGATTAATCTAAGTCTTAGCTTTTTTAATCTCTAAAGACTATGTAATAATAGTATTTCCTTCATAAGGTTTTAAATGAAGATAAATAAGATAAATTGCATGGAGCCCTAAGCAAGATCCTTGGCTAATAGCACCATAAATGTTTGCTGTAATGATAATGAGGAGGAAGACACTGATATCCACCATTAGTAAGATATTCATTTTGAGTTATACCTTTTTTCCAATTTCTCAGTTGTTCATTCTGACTTGCCTTATTTTATGAACAATGGCAGGTTAGTATTAGACGTGTAGTCATTGCCCAAGAAACAACACAATTAATAGGTCCAAATAGGCTCTGGCATGAAGAAAGGCTGTCTAGATTTTCTGAAGACTGGATATGAGACAGGGACCTCACCAACCCCATGCTCCAGCCAACTGAACTAAAAAAGTAGTGGTAGTTTTATTCTTTGCAAATATGTGTTTGGTGGTAAGAGTCCCTTTTTTAAAGAAATAAATCCAAGGGGAGGATTGGATGACCCAAAGATAAGTGGAGCTAAATTTTGATGTTGATCCAAGAATCAAACAAAAGTACTACTTTTGAAAAAAAAATATAATGAATTTTTGCTCCTTTGGATTCCTTCTCAGTAACCCCAGTTTGATGGTATAGGAGGTAGAGTTGTGGTTGAGGGGAAGCAGCTGACTAACCCCAAAGCTGGATGGCAGTTCTTCAATCTGTCTTTTGGGTTGGAATTCCCTTTCTTTTCCATGTTTGATACAGTGTTCTATCGTAGAAACACAGGCCCGCTCTGAACAAAGAATACTACTATCTTTTTATTGAGGGAATACTGTTTCTTTCTTCCAGGGAGGAACTGTGTAACATTTATACCTATCACTTTCTGATACAAATGTTAGACATGTAAGCACTGAAAGAACTCAGAGGTACTTTCCTTAGAAGTCACATTCATTTTTGGACAATTGGAAAACTATTGGACCTAAATATATTAAATTTGACTCACACTATGACTTATCTCCACCTGTTTAACATGCGACTAATTCAGTCAAACACATATCAATTATACCCTGGTAAATTTTCTTTCTTATCAAACATGGATAATTTACTCACAGGTAAAAGGGAAAAAGAAATGATATTTTCATAATGCAGAATTCTTAATGAGGTCTAGTTAGGAAGGACAGAATCCTATCGGAGGTGCCAAATAGTACTTGGTATAGTTTTTAATTTAATTTAATTTAATTTTTTCAGTGTTCAAAGATTCATTTTTTATGCACCACACCCAGTGCTCCATGCAATACGTGTCCTCCTTAATACCCACCACTAGGCTCACCCATCCCCCAACTCCCCTCCCCTCCAAAACCCTCAGTTTGTTTCTCAGGGTCCACAGTCTCTGAGGGTTTGTCTCCCCCTGCAATTTCCCCCCAATTCACTTTTCCTTTAAACTCAGTGCTAAATCTTCTTCTTCTTCCTTTTTCTTTCCCCGTCAAGAGAAGCAGAATAAGGTGAAGAAATGCCAGGTCGTATTTTCTTAATTTTATAAATGAGGAGACTGTGGCTCAGGAATAAAATATTATTCACTTATTCTCCTTCTTTAATAGTTGTAACAGGTAGTAATAAATCAGTCCCCCAGCAGGAATTTATTCAGTGTCTCATAAGTATATGCATCATGTTTGACACTCTAGGGAACAGCTATGAAAGTAGATGTTAAGCCTTCATATTACTTAGATCCAATTGGGGAAAAATATGTAAAATAAACCAAACATCATAAAGTGATATAATAAGGGCTATAGTGTGGTGCCAGGTTTTGAAGAAAGGCCAGCCTCACCTGAGGAAGTTGCAATTATTAGTCAGGGTCTTTGTATGGTAATGGGCAGGACCCAGAGGGTTGAGTAGGAGCACATCAGCCCAGAAGCCAGGAGAGGAGGAGGGCTTTTCCAGATGTAGGGAATCCCATAAACCTCTGACCTTGTGTCTGGTCCTGTTCAACTACGTGAAGATGGAAGTAAGTGAAAACCTTATTTTTTCTTCATAACATCTCTTTCCTATGATAAAACCTCTAAGGATCACTTTAAGCATCTTCTAGGAGGATTTAAAATGAGGAAGATTGGAGGACTATTTCCCTGCTCCCATTAAATACAAAACTTAGGACCTTTGCTTAAATCCGAGCCAGGTGTGTACAGAGCATGGAGAGGGCAGAATGCTAAGCCCTCAGTCAGGGTAGGCATAGGTAAAGGAGGTGAATTGCTGTGGGATTCAAGCACAGAGATAGTGGACTAAGGAAAACCCTTACCCCCATTCCCCCAATACTTTACACTTTGGAAATCCACAAAACGTAAGATCCAAAATTTTTTTTCATTTGTCACGTGCATATCCTGTTTATGTTATTCTCATTAAGCAGAGGTATATAATTAATTGTTGAGAGAGAAATGAAATATATTATCAGTGAATTGATTTTATTTGCCTTATTCCAATAAGCAAAACCACTGTCCTTGAGAGGCCCACAGTTTCTTATTTCTATCTTATTGACCCCTGACTAAACTGGAAGTAATCATATCTGTACTTTCTCTGTTTCACAAAGTGGTCATAGATCTAGACAATGTAAAAATTTGGAGAATTTACAGGATTCTTGGTGTTGTATTTTGAGTGATTTGGAAATTGGTTCTGTACTGAAAATGGCATAAATGATTATTTTTCTTCTTAATGCTGCAGTACCTTAACTTGTAATTTCTACTTTTATAACCTCACTGATTTAAATGGGAGCTAGTTAGAAGACGCTCTGTTGTCTTTGAAACTACTGGGATGGAATTTTAAAGCCTGGTATCCCTCCCCAGCCCCACTCCCTGCCTGAGGAAAAGAAGATGCTGGAAATTCCATTTTTTAGTTTGGATTACTTTATTTCATTTATATTCATGCAACTAAAGTACCTAGTGAAGTTTTGCGTGTGTATAAATTAGTATTTACAGGTAACACCTTGCTGAAAATAAAATAGATTAAGTGGAGAATATTTTTCCCACAGCTTCCTTCTCTAACGAAAATAAAATAACCCAGCACCACTCCTTAACTGAATGCCCCATCTGTCACCTCCATGCTGCTCTCAGCCAACACTGTCCTAGGAGGAGTATGAGGCCAAGGGTCTCTGTGCGAAGCTGGATGGGTTTAAACACATGCTGGGAGAATTGGGATTTGAAGCTTCAGACTTACATTTACTTTTATGTATTTTTTGAATTATGAGGAACTAAAATGAAAACCTGTATTTTTAGACTATAATTATAGTTAAATTTTAGCCTGTACTGTTCAGTATTAGGCATAATACATGATAAAAAAAAAACATGTTAAATCAGTGATCTAAAATACTGTAGTGGTCCGAGGTTGATGAATAAATATTATTTTAGCACCTTATTTTTAAAGTTTCATGATGTTTAAATGAATAGTATTAATATTTCATTCTAGTAAAGTGGTACAAGTTTAGGATTTGAAGTAAAATAAATGTAAAATCTATAAATATGCTGATCACATCTACATTCTGATGAGAATTAGCCTTAAAGAATCTATGCCCTGTTAGAAAATGGTTCTTGTGAAGGAAAAAGTATATAGTTTTGCATTGTACTTTGTTTTAGGTAATTCAGTTAAATTCCTTAGTGGAGTTCCACCACTTCCAACTATCATACCCACTAATAGACATTTAAAAAAAAGTATTTTAGGAGGTTTGGCACAAACTAGTTTATTTTTTTCTAAAGTTGTTTTTCTTAGTTCTCCTAATACTTGCCATTATGGAACCTTAGAGATGGAAGGAATTTCTGAGATCTTCCATTATAGCTTTTCATCCAAAGCAGACTCTAATCTATTAAGACTCTTGGTACGTAGTGATTCAGTGCTGCCTTTTGCTCCTCTTAATTGTGTTAAATATGTCTCCACCCAACACCCTTCTAGAATATAATATTCTTGACAGCAAGAAACATGCCCAATTCATTTTCATGCTCCTGAGAGTACTTAGCATGGCCCTTGGCACATAGTAGGTACCAAATGAAGGCATCCTGAGCTGATTTAACACTGTCAGTGATGAGATACTAATAATCTCACAAACTGGCCCACTCCATTTTGTAATGGCATCAGTCTTTTCTTTATTCTGAATTGAAATTTTTCTCCCCCTTGAAGAGTTTTAAGAATGGTTTTAATTCCAGAAAGGATGGGGAAGCCCATCTAGTCAGTTGGAATCCTGGTGCTTAGGAGGGCTGTTTAAGAGGGGAGCAGATGTTATGGTCAATCACTTCTACGCGTGGGTCCTGCTCCTGTCTTCTGATGCATTTCTTTTTCACGAGACAGACATTCCTGTGTCTTGAGTTCTTTAGGCTGAAAGTTCCTATTGCTTTACCTGTTACTAATAGTAACAGCACAAGAGCTAATGTTTGAAAGCTTCTTATAGACCGGGACCTATGCTAAACACTTACATGTCTGATCTTATTTGATCACAACTCCATCAGATAGATAATGATTTTCAGATGAGGAAATGAGGCTTATGTAACATTGAAAGTAAGTGGCCAGTGGGTGTTATATGTAAGTGATGAATCACTAAATTCTCCTGAAACCAGTAATACACTATATGTTAACTAGAATTTAAATAAGAATTTGAAAAGAAAAAAAAAAAGTAAGTTGCCAAGCCATACTCAAACCTTGGTCTGACAAATGCAAAAGTTCATGCTTTGGACTACTGGTTTGTATAACCTTTCATACAGTACGATTTTAAATCCTTTCTGTTTAAATGCTTTCTGTTTCTGTTCTGTTTTCTGTTACGCTTTCCTTCCCCTGAACACAATCCTACTGTTCAGCCCTGTTCTAAGTTAAGTTCCATTTTTTCCTTTCTATTCTAAAAGATTGCCTTTGAGCAGAAAACTTAACACACAGGACTTCAGCTCTATAGGCCTTACACTGTAAGCCTTGTGTGGAATGGCTGGAATGGCAGATGGGAGGGCCAGAACATCTTCAGTGGGGAGTGGCCTCAATGCAAGGATTGAGTGTGACTGCCCATGAACCCATATGGCTTCTCTGCTCCTGGAGTGGCCACACAGTTCTCTAGGTAATGTTGGGAAACATGTACTCCTTTAGCAGTGTTGAGCAAAGAGAGCAGGGAGCTCTCTTTGTTACAGATATTTTCCAAGTATTTCCCATACTGAACGGGAAGAATTTATATTATTACAGATGGCCAGAGCACTTTATGTATCAGGAAGTTTTCCATGGAAGGACTAATGTATCCAAAATTATTCTTTGAAGTTAATGGCAGGATGTGGTAAAACTACTTGGACTTCAGAAAAACAATGAGAACATCAAAATAAATACATGTGGTTTGCGCCTACTCCTTTCCCAAACTAAAATACAACCCATGATAGCATTTCCTCAACACATGAGATCAAGTTCTAGATCAAATACAGAGATGATACAATGAGCATATTTGTATTAAGGTTCTTTCATTTAATCCTCATTTCCAGTTTAGAGTGGTCGGGTAGGGATATTGGGACCAATGTTTGATATTATCAACGTCAGAAAAACAGACAACACATTTTCATATATGTGGGGAGAGAACAGAGTTCTAACTGTATTTCCTGTACCTTGGGAGAGGAAGAGAATTGGGTTCTTATAGCCACCTTTGGGGACAATCGGGGGCAGCAACCGCACTTGTCCATCAGTTAACCAGCCCCAGAGCCCTCTAGTGCTCTGTGCATTCCCTCTCACTCTACCCACCTGCCCCCTTTTTCCTCCTCATTATTCCACCCCAAGACTTCTTTAACCCAGCTAAGATGTATTTGGTTATACCTTTACTTTGAAAACACTTCCGATGTTTTTAGAGTTCCTCTTGATTTTCCTATTAGATAAAAACAGCTTTTAATATCTTTTGTTTCCATGGTAATGGATTCCATAACTACTTGAGAAAACTACTCACTCCCTGTGCCAGTGTGTGCCACTGGAAAGTTGGAGCATTGTGGACTAACACAATAAAAACCAGCCCTCCTATAAGAGGAGAGCAAGCTTGAAAGACACTTGGAACCATGGTCATGAGATGATGTGAACATATTTAAAATGAAATAAAAAGTGAGTCCTGTATTGCAGGCAAATGGTTTGGGAGCGTTAGCATGAAATTTAGGGTTCACTGATCAGCTGAAGGCAGAAAGAACTAAACTAACTTTAGGCATTAATTTCAAATTTAACAGTATGTAAGAAGCCATAGAACCTTATTTCTGAATTTTCAGAAACCTTTGAATATTTTGCAAGGTCCAATTCTGCTCTTGAGAAGTGGGAGGAGGATATAGGCAGAGGAGAGCCTTCCTTGTGCTGTTTGCTTTTTGGTGAAAGGAAGATTGTTTCTCAAACCTTAAGGGAGTCTACTTGGTGTTGTCAGCAAACATACCTTCTAATAATCTGGGGTCCAGACTAGAACCCAATAGAAAAATATGTTAGAGTTGGCCAAAGGCAGGGCAAACATAAAAAAACGGGTATTTTTCTGGGAAAAATAGAACTCTTTTATGAACAATCTTAGGTTTCTGAGTATGTGGAAGGAGAAGGAATAATCAGATTTTTGAGGTCAACCTTGCTTTTTATTATAAGGGGGAAGAATGAAAAGAAAAAAGGCAGAGAGAAGAAAAGAGGAAGGAAGAGTAGAAAAGAAGATCAGAGGTGTGTGCCAAGTTGATCATACCTATTGGAAGGAGAGAATGAATCAAAGCCCCTTCTTTCCTAATGTGGATTTTAATATTTAAAATTACACTTGCCATTATTAGGGATATTAAGATACTTTTATGTTGAACTGATTAAAATTACATTTGGAATAATGAATGTTATGTAATGTACAAATACCCTCCCAAACACCTTAAAAAAATTTTTTTTTAGGATAAAAGTTACAAACAGCCATAATGGAACGTTTTCAGAAGCAGTCTTCTAGAAAACAGAGGGTTAGGGAACCAGGAGCACAGGGCCAGCAGATCCTATGAAATGGTTTACTAATAAGATTGGGGGCTCCTCACCTGCCTGGAAGGATTCAGGACAACTGCTTCTAATGAAATTAAAAGGAGGTTGAATGAGTCTAGAACTCAGTATTCGTTTTCTTTTTAATATTCCAGGATTGAAGATGCCTCTTAGTATAGGTCTTTTATATATATATCTGGTAGGGAGCATTTACCAAGTCTGACTGATTTTGAATCTAGCTCATTTCTTTAAGCATTGGAGCAGGGATTCAAATAATCTTCTTGTTTCTTCCCCTTGTCTAGACCTTTATCAGACCTTCATCAAAGCCACCTTAGTTCCATTTTTTTCCCCTAGCAGCATGGGTTGCACACAAAGTGGGGCTTTTGCCTTTGTAATTGGAATGTAAATGTACCACCTTCTCTAAGGAGCAAGGCTCCAATGTGCTGAAGGTTAGCTGAGACCCATGGCTTAGCAAGGAGCCCCTTCTGGTGTGAAGGCAGGTCAGCCTGTTGGCTTTGAAAAGAGCCTTCCACGATTACCAGTAAAAGCATTCACCAACCCACTGTAATTCCTGAGGAAAAGCTCTGTGGAGTTTCCTGGATGGTTCCTTTCTTTGTCTCCACCCCAGATGTGTACCCAAATAGCAGACAGACTATTCCCCTGTGGAAAAGGTCTAGTTAGCTCCAGCGTGTTCCTGGTGTAAGAGATGGAGGTGCCTCCACTGGCTCCCACTTTCTTCTCTTCAGTCTCTCTTTTGCCCTTTTCCTGTTTTCTTGTGAGTTACTTGAACATTTTATAGAATTTCACTGTAATTTAGAGTGGTGTTACTTTGATTTGATTTGTATTTTAGAGTATGTCTTTTTAAAAAGCTTTTTTTTTGTGATTCTACATATAACATTTATATATACATAACTTATCATTGTCTACTGGTGTTGACATTTTACCAGTTCTGTTGAAGTATATGAACTTACATCCCTTTACCCTCTCCCTTTTATGATTGTTTTAAATATGTCCCCTGCGTACCTTGAGAGCCATAACAGATAGTGTTATGGGTTTTTGCTTTAATTATAAACCATATTTAAAAAACTAAACAGAAGTGAAGTCTGTTGTATTATCTATGTTTTTGCTCTGCTGTTCTTTCTTTCCTGATGTTCCAAGATTCCATTTTTTTTTTTTTTTTTTTTAAATCTTCTCCTTTCTGTTTAGAGACCTGTCCTTAGGCATTCTTTTAGGGTATGTGTGTTAGTTTTCCTTCATCTGAGAATATCATTTCTGAAGAATATTTTCTCTAGACAGAATCCTGGGTTGATTGTTCTTTTCTTACAATACTTGAAAGCTATTGCACCACTTCCTTCAGGCCTCCTTGATTTCTTATGAGAAATTCTCTGTCATTCCATTTGTTTACCCCTTGTAGTTAACGTATCATTTCTCACTGGTTACTTTCAAGATTTTTATTTCTGTCTTTAGTTTTTAGAAGTGTGATTATGATGGGTCTTGGTGTGAATTTCTGGGTTTATCCTGTTTGGTGTTCACTGAGATTCTTGGGTCTGTCTTTTGCCAAGTTTGTGAAGTTTTTAGCCATTACTTCCTTTTTTTTTTTTTTTTTTCTTAAAGATTTTATTTATTTGACAGAGAGAGACATAGTGAGACAGGGAACACAAGCAGGGGGAGTGGAAGAGGGAGAAGCAGGCTTCCTGCCAAGCAGAGAGCCCGATACGGGGCTCGATCCTGGGATCATGACCTGAGCCGAAGGCAGACGCTTAACGACTGAGCCACCCAGGCGCCGCAGCCATTACTTCTTTAAATACTTTTTCAGCTTCCCCCATCTTTTCCCTTTTCTTCTGGGAGTCAGATGATCTAAATTTTAGATCTTTTCTTATAATCCCACAGATCTCTGAGACTCCGTTTTTTGTTTTTTGTTTTTTTTTTAATCTGTGTACTTTCTCCTTATGTTTTTGATTGGGTAATTTCTATCCTCACTTCACCAGTTCTTTCTTCTATCTTCTCCATTTGCTGTTAAGCCTATCCATTGAGGGTTTTTTTTGTTGTTTGTTTGTTTAAATTTCAGTTATGGTATATTTTAGTACCAAAATATCCACTTGGTTCTTCTTTGTATCCTTTCTTCACTGAGAATCCTTAATTCTTTTTCAAATCTTTCTTTTTTCATTTGTTCCAAGGATGTTTGTAATTGCTTATTGATGCTGACACCACTCTGGCTGTCGGAGGTGGGGGGTGGCTTGGCACTGTGCCACGTGACCTCCACTGACACTGCTGAGTGGTAAAGTCCTGAGTCTCCCTGGGCTCCTCTGATACCATCTCAGAGAAGGATTGCAGAGATGCAAGTCCAGTCTCCCCATTCAAGCTTCTATAAAATCATCATGGTCAGAAGGTTGGGATACCTTGTTATTATCTAGGCTTTACTGATGTGGCAGGGGTGGGACTACAGTTTTTTCTGCAGTGTTTGGCTGGAGTAGAGTGATTATTATCTAAAAGTTTTCTATCTAAAGGGGCTAGGCTAACTCCTTTCCTGATTCTTTGGAGAAGGTGTTGTTTTTTTTTTTTCCCCCCCCTCCTATGCCTGTTATAATTTCCAGGTTTCTGTGTTCTCTAGTATCTAGTCTAAAATATATGAGGAAAAAAGAAAATCTGGGAACTCACCACCTTGTTATTCCTTGGGTCTTCAGGTCCTTAACGTTCTTGACATCTCTTTATCTTTCAGAGTCTTCTTATGTTTGTTCTAGACGTGATGTCCATGGTTTTTAGCTAGAGCTAAGGGAGGAATAGGGAACAGTGTGTTTGCAACTTCTTCCTGTCAGAATTCCTTTTGATCCTTATCGTTATCCATTCCAGATACCTTTTGTATTGTTTCACTCTCTCAAGGTCAGAGAATGTAGTATAGTTTTGAGAACATCCAGTAATTCTGTAGGAAATGTGGCTTGGAATAGGAATTGCTGCAGGATAGAACCAGCCTCAGGCACTTCAGCAATGGCAAGGGACATTTTGGGGAATAGGCCCAGTCACATGTTTTGTGGTTAGATGAACCTGGGTTCAAATCCTGTTTCTACCATGTAATTGTTACATAACATTGATAAATTTTTTACTCTCCTCCAGCCTCATTGTGTCTACCTATAGTGAGGAGAAGTGGGATATTTCCGGTGCCTAGTACATACTAGGTGCTATAAAAGAAATGCTATTATTGCTACAAAGCCCGTTATGCATTCTCTGGGTATTTTGTCAATAATCTGACCTCTTCCAGGAGAGAAACAAGTCCCAAACTCAGGAAGCTGTTTAATGTAAACAAGTCATAGTTAAGTGATCTCCAGAAATGATGTCTTCCTGTCCCAAATACTGCATCCAGTAAGAACATCAGTTAGAACATGGAGCAAATGCAGTGATTTCTCTAAGCAAGTGGAGTAGAATCACTTCAAAAGCAATGGGTGGCTTATTGTTAAAGTTAATGCTGTGATGAGATCCCCATTCTCCATTTAAAAGATTTTACAATGCAAGAAACAAATTAAGGGGCCTTAGGGAAGGTTTCTCTTCTCCCTAAGGATCAGAACTGGAAGAATGAGTCATTGGTAGTATTTTTAGGCAATGTTCAGTTGCTGATAACCTCAGCTTGATTGTTTACTGACTTCAGAATGTCTTTTACCTCCTAGCTATAAGTCAGGCGAGATCTGAGAGGGCAGGAAGGAGGGTGTTGGCTTTTCCCAGGGAAAGAGTAGATTTTTTTTTTTTAAGATTTTATTTATTTATTCATGAGAGACAGAGAGGCGGAGGCAGAAGGAGAACCCAGGGATCATGACCTGAGCCTAAGGCAGATGCTTAACAGATGGAGCCACCCAGGTGCCCAGAAAGAGTAGATTTCTAAGCAGGAAAGGACAATGGAACTATTCCTGGCTTTCTGAGTCACTGGACTTAATGTTGTTGGGCTCTAGATAGAGATGGTCTATAGAGACCTTTTGACCATTGTGGAGACTGAGCTTAGAACTCTCATGGGGAAGTGCAGCATCTGGTCAGTGTCCCCAGACAGGGGATTCTTATACAAGTGACTTATTAAAGAACATTCTCAGGAGAAAGAATGTGCTTTTGGGGGAAGCTTAGGGTCCTATGGGATGCTCTATAACATCAATCACATCAAATCTAGTCTGTCTTGAAGTATATAAGTGAGGACTTGATATCTTTGCACCAATCAATTCTTAGCTAGGGACAACCTAGCCCTGAGTTAGGGTAATTCCCAGGCACCTTTGGGCAAGGTGGCTCTATCACCCAAGGTTAGTTGTCTGGGAAAATTTACAGGTATGAGGGAACAGTAGCATTAGTAGCTGCTGGAAGAGGGATCTCTGGAAACATGGGCATGGCTTCACAGGGCTTCATCATGGCACCAAGTAAAAACCGTTGGTTTGGGTTACAGAAGGCCTGGGTCCTAAGCCCTAATTTGCTGTGTGACTTTGAGCAAGTCATTCAGTCTCTCTGCTTTACTTGTAGAAAAGGACTGGCAAAGGTGAACTCTTAAGGCCTTGTTGACTCAGATGAGTTGATTGAGAACATTGGATTTCATAAGAAATGCTGGCCAGTGGTCCATGGAAACAAAACCTTCAAGAAGACAAAGGAGGCAACTGTGAGGTTATTGTCACATAGCCTGAAACCCAGGGAAGCATCTTTGGGGGCCTGGAGGGGACAAGGTTCCTTACCCTGGGGACTAAGACCTACACAGGCCTCGGGTCAGGGGAGGAAGAGCTGCATGGTTTGGTGACCAAGGGGATAGCAAGGAAGTCCACATTAGAGACTTAGTCTGGAAAGTGGATTCTAGGTAGAAACAAAGGCTCCTTGCTTCTTGTCTAAGTTTTTGCAGTGGGAATCTACTCTAGTTAGAAGTGCATAAACAATGAATATTGGAACATGAACAAAATGAAGTTAAGATGTTTAAAAAAAGAAATTACAGAAAAAAAATTAAATAAATAAATTTAAATAAATGTATTTAGTATCTGGACTTCAGTTTCTTATATTTTATAAACTTTTTTCCTCATCCCTCTAATAAGAGCCCTTTTCATAATTTGATTACATTATTAGTAACATTTTGCAATAAGTCTTTGACTTATTATTGCAGTTTGTATGCTGGTCAGGGGAAGAGGCTGTTCTTTCTGTATTTTTTTATGTGCCCATAGGCCGAAACTGTTCAGCTCTAGGGGGTAGTAGGAGCAGGGGAAGCTGGGGTTGGGGTTGAGTGAACCCTCAGTAATGTCAGGCCTAGGGCTCTCTCAGGCTAGTGGAGCTCCTCCCTGTAATGCAGACAGTTTCCTTCTGTAGGACAGAGGTTTCTAATGAGGATATTTTATTATAACATGACACAAGCAGTTGATACTTTGCTGTTACCCTTGTTGAAATACAGCATAGATTCTGTGTTGGTCTCTGAAACTTCTTGGTGGTGTCAGGAAATTATATGTCAACATCCAACAAAATAAACTTTGGGGAGGCTCCTTTTCTCATGCAGGTCTTTAAATTACAAAGCTTTTGTCACTCTCTGAACTTTAGTTCATCCTGGATACCCTCCAGGCTGGAATGACTTCACTGTGGAGTTGAATCTCCAACCTAATTGATTGGCTTCATTGTAGGTTAGGAGGAAACCTTCAGTGGGCATTGTTTTGAGGCATACTCACCCAAACATTTATTGTCTGGAGTTGGATGTTTCTAAGAAGTTTTTAAGCTTGGCTAATTTATTAATAAAAATACTGCATTCTTATGGGACCAGTATCTTTTCCCCATTTTTTCAAAGGGTTCTGCAGCTGAGAAAGCTTCAGTCCCTTTCAGAGGGAGGAAGGTCTCAGCCTGGTGCAGCAAAAGGAAATTCTGCTGAGGAGTGAGCTGCCTATTTGCGTGGGTCTTGCTACATTAGGGAGTTGCTTGGTAGATTGGCTTTTCTAAGGGAGAACTCGGTTTACAGCCTGGTCAGCAGATCTGTCTGTGGTCTGCGGGGGCTTGTACACCTCAGATGTCTCATCTCCTCTGGGTGGAGGTTTTGAGATGGACATGGAAGCTCACAGGCATATTATTGGATTTGCATGAGGATAGTGTGGCAGTGCTGCTTTTTCTGCTGACTCTCCTTTCTCTGGGCTCTTGAAATATCTGTGTTCATAAATAGTGGCTTATTTAAAATTCAACGCAAAACTGTAAAAATAGTTTCATTTAGAAAGAAAAATTAATAATTTTAAGTACCTCCTTAGGCGATTTAGTAAAAATACGACTTACAAAATAGTTTTTGCCATGGAAAAAAATAAGTTTTTACTGTATTTCTATATTTCAGTCTTGCAGTCGTTGACATTTTAAGGATGAAACTTCCGTGGCTGAGATGTCACCTGGACAGATATCACCATTCACTACTAATGATGATTGATGATAGTCAAAAAAATTCTTCTATGTCAAGAGGGCACTTGGAAGGCAGGTTATAAAGAGCAGTTCTCACCATCTAAAAGCATTTGTTATCACTCATGCTTTGATGCAGCAACACATTGCAGTTCTTGGCATAATGAGAGCCAGGTTTCAGGAGTTACTGCTGCAACCAACTCTTTCCTGACAAACTATAAAGACAAACTATTTTGAGGATTAAAGGATGGAATTCCTTTGTGCTTTGTTGAAGTAGAACTGAAAGGTTTATAACGATGGACAGAATCATTAGGAGGCATGAAAGAAAAAGAAGCAGCAAGGCTGAAAGTGTTCTGTGCTAGAAAGGAGTTGACGCCCTTTGAACATTTAAGTTCAAATAATATGCCGTCCTTTATCTCCAGAGAGCACACTACTGACCCACTGTTGGTGGAGTGTGTGCTGTGGGTTGTTTTCCAGCAGAGGGGATAGGTTTTCTTCAGATCTGTCTCCTTATACTGGCCAGAGATCTCCTCTGGGACCAGTGACAGGCACTGAGGAGCCCGAAAGCTGGAGAAAGGGGAGGCTGGATAGTAATGGTGAATGCATATTGAGTGTGTGCAATGGGTCAGGCTTTCTTCTAAACAGTTGACATGAGCCCCCTCAATTATTTTTCACAAGCAACTGTCTTATGGAGTAGGATTGCTTCATGGTCTCACCTTACAAAGGGGAAGGTTGAGGCTAAAGAACTTGTCCAAGGGCACACAGCTAGAAATTGAACTCATCGTGGATCATGCCAGGACAGCAGCTCTTTTTTTTTTTTTTTTTTTAAAGATTTTATTTATTTGTCAGAGAGAGCACAAGCAGGCAGAGTGGCAGGCAGAGGCAGAGAGAGAGGCAGGCTTCCTGCTGGACAAGAATCCCGATGTGGGACTCGATCCCAGGCCCCTGGAATCATGGCCTGAGCCGAAGGCAGCTGCCTAACCGACTGAGCCAACCAGGCGTCCCATGAACTCATCATGGATCATGCCAGGACAGTAGCTCTTAAGCCCTGTAACCTGCTGTTGTCTAGTTAGCAGCTGAGAACGTGAATTCTGGAGTCAGAAACACGGGCTCAAATCCTGACTCCCTCCTCTGGTTGCTCCTTGAGTTGGGGGAGTTTATGTAACACAGTTGGGGCAAGAAAGGCAGTCAGAGAAGCCTGGTACAGATCGTGGCATGGAAGAAGCACTCAGTAGATGCTAGCCACTATTATTGTTAACATTTCATTTTTGCCACAGGACAGAATGAAGCTAAGAGGTGGTGGTTCTGCATTGGTCTCAACATGGATGAAACTGGAGGGGATTATATGGAGTGAAATAAGTCCAACAGAGAAAGACAATTATCATATGGTGTCACTCATATGTGGAATTTAAGGAATAGCACAGAGGACCATGGGGAAGGGAGGGAAAATGAAATGGGAAGAAATCAGAGACGGAGACAAACCATGAGAGACTCTGGACTCCAGGAAACAAACTGAGGGTTACCGAAGGGAGGGGGGTGGGGAATGGGGTAAGCGGGTGATGGGTATTAAGGAGGGTACATGTGATAATGAGCACTGGATGTTATATGCAACTATGAGTCATTGAACACTACATCGAACACTAATGATGTAATATATGTTGGCTAACTGAACATAATTAAAAAAAGAGGTAGTTGTTCTGTACTTGAGAGTGCCTAAGAAAGAATGATCTAATCTATATTTAAGAATAGGTACAAGAATATACCTATAATGAGAATTATTATTCTTATTAATAGATTTCTGGGCTCCACTCATGACAAATTCTAATTCCCTTGGGTCTGGAGGAGTGGTAGGTCATGGGACCCACGAATTTGAATTTGTTTCTCTTTTCTTTCTTTAAATTTTAAATTGTAATTCCATTATTATTAACATAGTGTTATATTAGTTTCAGGTGTACAATGTAGTGATTCAACAATTCCGTAATTACTCAGTGCTCATGATAAGTGTACTTTTTAATCCCCATCACCTATGTCACCCATCTCCCTGCCTACCTCCTTTCTGGTAAACATCAGTTTGTTCTCTATAGTTAAGAGTCTGTTTCTTGATTTGTCTTTCTCTTTTTTCCCTTCACTCATTTGATTTGTTTCTTAAATTCTGCATATGAGTGAAACCATACAGTATTTGTCTTTCTCTGACTGACTTATTTTGCTTAACCTTAAACTTTCTAGCTCCACCCATGTTGTTGCAAATGGCAAGATTCCATTCTTTTTTTATGGCTGAGTAATATTCCATTGTATGTATATACACCACATCTTCTTTATCCATTCATCGATGGATGGACACTTGAGTGGCTTCCACAATTTGGCTATTGTAAATAATGCTTCAATAATGCTTGAATTATTGTTTTTGTGTCTTTTGGGTAAATATCCAGTAGTGTGATTACTGGATTGTAGGGTAGTTCTATTTTTTTTTTTAAATTTTATTTATTTATTTGACAGAGATCACAAGTAGGTAGAGAGGCAGGCGGGGGGTGGGGGGAAGCAGGCTCCCTGCTGAGCAGAGAGCCCAATGTGGGACTCGATCCTAGGACCCTGAGATCATGACCTGAGCTGAAGACAGAGGCTTTAACCCACTGAGCCACCCAGGCGCCCAGGTAGTTCTATTTTTAACTTCCTGAGGAAACTCCAGACTCTTTTCCATAGTGGCTGAACCAGTTTGTACTCCCACCAACAGTACGTGAGGGTTCCTTTTTCTCTTCAGCCTCACCAACACTTGTTTCTTGTGTTTTTGATTTTAGCCGTTCTGACAGGTTTGAGGAGGATATCTCATTGTGGATTTGATTTGCATTCAGGAACCTGAGTTGCTTTTATTTATTTATTAACATATAGTGTATTATTTGTTTCAGGGGTGTAGTCTGTGATTCATCAGTCTTATATAACACCCATTGCTCCTTACAACACATACCCTCCCAATGTCCATCACCCATTAATCCCATCCCTTCACTCCTCCTCACCTCCAGCAGCCCTCAACTTTTTCCTATAATTAAGAGTCTCTTATGGTTTGTCTCCCTCTCTGAAACCTGTGTTTTTAAAAAGAAGTTTAGGTGATATGGAATGAGTGGTCTGCAGGTGTCATGTTGTGAAGCTCTGTGGTATAGGAATCACAGACCTGGGTCTGCCTCCTGCTCTGTGCCCATCCTGGCGAGGCTGCCCAGCCACAAGCAGTTTGCACAACAAGGCTTTAGAATTGACCAAAATCCAGAGCTGCATTTCGTAATTGATTTATGCATTGAGCCATAATCAAGCAATGGACTGGAACACAGATATTCTGTGGAGTCTCTTTTAATCATTAAAAACCAAATATAAGCCACACACAAAATTTAACCATTAAAAGGACTTTGTGTTTCACAGTATCAGTATTGGCAACTTTATAACATGTGCTGGAGCAAGCACAGGAGTCACTGATGGGTTTTGAGAGCTGAGCGTAGCGGAGGCGGGGGGGCCCTTGGAGACTTTAGAGTCACACCCTGATCACCCAGATGCTGACACCAAGGATGGAGGGAGAAACAATTTGCCTATAAATTGCACAGTTTATTGGCAGCAAAGTCCACAGGAGGACACTCTGGCCACCCCTGGATGAGGGCCACACCTGAACGCTTTGGGAAGTTCTACAGTCTCTGAACTTAGGGAGACGGCATAAAGGAAAGAGGAGTCTCTCACCTATTTGCCACTGCATGTGGTCTTTTCCTGTCTGGTTACTCTTTCCCACCATGTCTAGGCAGCATCTGCCCACTCGTTCTTTAGGGTCTTTTGTTGGCTGCCTTTTCTGGGACAGTTTGTTTGTTTCTTTGTTTATTTATTTATTTGACAAACAGAGATCACAAGTAGGCAGAGAGGCAGGCAGAGAGAGAGAGAGGGAAACAGCCTCCCTACTGAGCAGAGAGCCCGATGTGGGGCTCGATCCCAGGACCCTGAGACCATGACCTGAGCCGAAGGCAGAGGCTTTAACCCACTAAGCCACCCAGGCACCCCTCTGGGACAGTTTCTCTGATGTTCCCCACACTTGCTCCCAACAGAGTTCATTGCTGTCCCTTTAGCTACTACTGAACCTTATAGCAACTGTTGCACTAACTGGAAGTTTCTGTTGCTTGTCTTATTTCCTGGAATGCAATTAGGTGGCACAAGTGGAAGCAATTCTCCTATTTTTCACACTTGCAGGCCTCATTGATTATTTATTCTTCTCATTCTTCTATATGAAGGGAGCCCTCACTGTGTATACCAACTTCATTTAGAGAATACAGAGAAAAGCAAGGAATGGACTTTATAAGTGAGAAGATACTTAAAAAATTAGATATTGTAAAACACCAATATGTACTATGAAGAAACTAGGAAAAAGAACGATGTAATAGGTAAATGATACTGGGTGGTCAAGGAAGGACCTTCTCAAAGGGTCTCTCAGTTGAATTGAGACCCAGATGATGGAACTTGGGGTCCATATAAAGATCTGAGAGAAGAGTGAGTATTGTAGGGGAAAGGAAGAGTGCATGAAAATGAGTTAAATTGAGAACGACCCAGGCATCTTTGAAGAACAGAAGGAAGCCAGTGTAGAGAGAATGGAATGAACAAGAAGAATAGTAAAAGATGAAGAGTGAGAGATAAGGGGCACATCCCAGAGGGTCTTGTAGGCCATGGAGGAGTTTGGTTTATAGTCTAGAAGCAATGAGAAGCTGTTAGAGGTATAAGAGCTCTAATAGAAGCTGTTAGAGGTATAATTCATATTTTTAACAAGTCTCTTTTATCTACTGAACTTTGACTTGTTCTCAGACTCTTAACGCTATATGCTGAGCAGTCTCTACTTTTTGATCAGTTTGCATTTAAGCGAGGGGGGAAGCCCTTTAAGGAATTGTTACTAAACTCCTTGAGGGCCACCTTCATGTTCTAATTACTTCTGTGTGCTGAACACTTTGTACTGTGCCTGGCAAAGAGTAGATTCTTGGTGAATATTTGTTGTTTGAATGGTTTCTGAATTATTTTATTCTTTGGAATAAGGAAGTAGTAAGGATCTCTCTGTTGGGTAATTTTTTTTAAAGTATGTCTACTAAGTGGTAGGTGGTAGCATATTGTGAAAATTAATTGATATCCCAACTTATCTCAATTCACTTCAAACATTTTTTAGTTCTATAAAATTCAGGTATAATTAAGCTGGGAGGTGACAGAGAGGAGCCTCTCCAAAGCCCTGGAAGTTCCAACTATATTGTTTCACTAGCTTTTAAGCATCAAGTGGAGAAGGCCTGGCGTATGTCTGCCTCCGATATTATGGCAGACTGAATGTTTGGAGAAATTCCTAATTATGCACACCAAGAAGTGCTGGATATCATACAAAATGTAGCAAAGCTCATACAAATTCAGGGTAAATTGGGCTAAATAGGGAGCGCTGACATCAGGGTGGTGAGTGAACACCTTAACTATGGCCTGCCTTGGGGGTGTGTGAAGATAACGGAAACCTGGAGCCTCAGTTTCTGTCACACAACAGAGGTTGTTGCTGGGGGGCAGTGTGGTAGAATAGGAGACAAGGTCTTGGATGCTACGAGGTAGTGACTCAGGCCTGACTAAGAGCTTGCAAAACCAGAAGGCTTGAAGATCTGTATGCTCTGTGAAAAGATGGATTGGCAAAGAAAGTTGCTGTGATAAGTTGCTTGTTCCAGCCTTGGCTGGAAATGGGGTAATAAAAAGAGTCCTGGGAATTCTGACCTCATGAGGATTTTGGGTTTAAATTTACGTTATCCACATATGCTGTCCAGGAAACCTCAAGTTAAAGAATTGGGTTAAGTAGATTCTAGTGCGAGACTCAGAATATCCAGTAAAATCAGACAAGGATCCCCTTTGGAGGAATGCACCTACAACTGAGGCTCTTTAGGAACCCCATAGACTGAGATCAGCCGTGTATGAGTTCATAATAAAATGTTACTAATTACAGAGTGTACAAGTTACAAGCAGAAACAAAATAGAATTAGACTTCCCAAGGACTTCAATATAAGGATTATCAGAGTCAGAATATAAACTAAGTATCCTGAAAATATTTATAGAAATAAAAGATAATATTTAAAACATGAGCAAGGAAGAAGAGGATGTTTAGTCACGGGGTGCCTGGGTGGCTCAGTCGTTAAGCGGCTGCCTTCCGCTCAGGTCATGATCCCAGGGTCCTGGGGTCAAGCCTTGCATCAGGCTCCCCACTCAGTGGGAACCCTGCTTCTCCCTCTCCCACTACCCCTGCTTGTGTTCCTTCTCTCACTGTGTCTCTGTCAAATAAATAAATAAAATCTTTAAAAAAATTATTAGTCAGAATTTGAAAAAGAACCAAAGTGAAACTCTGGAAATAAATTATATATATAACTATATATATAGTTTTATATATAAAACTATATATATGTATATATAATTTTTAAGTTTTTATTTAAATTCTACTTAGCATATAGTTTCAGAGTAGAATTTAGTGATTCATTACTTACATATAACACTCAGTGCTCATCACAAGTGCCCTCCTTAATCCCCATCACCCATTTAGCCCATCCCTGCCCACCTCCTCTCCAGCAACCCTCAGATTGTTCTCTTTGGTTAAGACTCTTACGATTTTCCTCTCTCTCTCTCCCCTTCCCCTATGTTCATCTGTTTGATTTGTTAAATTCCATGAGTGAAATCATAGGATGTTTGTTTTTCTCTGACTTATTTTGTGTAGCATAATACACTGTAGGTCCATCCACATCATTGCAAAGGGCAAGATTTCAAGGACTATTATATTTTAAATTGAAAACTGAGAGGGGCAGGGATGCCTGGGTGGCTCAGTGGGTTGGACGACTGCCTTCGGCTCAGGTCATGATCCTAGAGTCCTGGGATCGAGTCCTGCATCGGGCTCCCAGCTCCACGGGGAGTCTGCTTCTTCCTCTGAGTTTCTCCTTGCTCATGCTTTCTCTCACTGCCTCTCTCTCAAATAAATAAATAAAATCTTAAAAAAAAAATTAAAAAAAAAAAAAGAAAACTGAGAGGGGCAAAGAGTTTTAACCACCAAGTTTTTTGAAAATCTGACTGATAAGGAGATTGGATTTATAATGTTTTAAAAAAGTCTTACACATAGAAAAATGTAAACACCATAATTATATAACCTGATGAATTTTCACAAATTATATGTATCATGGAACTAGTATTCAGCTTAAGAAACAGAACCTTATCAGCATCTCAGAAGCCCGCTTCATGTACTTTTCCAGATAGTCTCCCTACTCCAAGGGCAACCACTAACCTGAATGCTAATACAGTCAGTTTGCCTGTTTTTTTTTTAAAGCATTTTATAAATTTATATAGGATATACCTTTTTGGATATGACCTTTATCTCTCAGCATATGAAAATGATAAAAACATTAAATTCATTCATTTTTTTCTATATAATTGTAGTTTGTTTCTTATTTAATATAGTGTTCCATTGTGTAAGTATATCACAATTTATTTACTCATTCTACTGCTTGGAATTTGGGTAATTTCCAGTTATTATTTATCCATTTCTCTTGGTTTATACCTAGGAAGGGAATTGTCAGGTCACAGATTATGCATACATTCAGCATAAGCAGAAACTGCCTAACAGTTTTCAACCTTTTTCTAACCCTGGTGAAATCTTGTGTGGCATTTCAACAAAACCATATTCAAAATGTCAAAATAGATATACAGGGGCACCTGGATGGCTCAGTTGGTTGAACATCTGCCTTTGGCTTAGTCATGATTTCAGGGTCCTGGGATCGAGTCCTGCATTGAGGCTCCCTGCTTAGTGGGGAGTCTGCTTCTTCCTCTGTCAACCCCCGCCATGCTTTCTCTCTCTCTGCAATAAATAAATAAAATCTTTAAACAAACAAACAAACAAACAAACATACAAAACCTAATGGAATAATGGATTAACAACAGATTAAACCCAATGAAGAAAGAATCAGTGACTTGGAAGATAAATATGAGAAATACCCAGTATTTAGCTCAGAAAGATGAAAGGATCAAAAAAGAGATTAAGAGACATAAAAGAGGGGCATCTGGGTGGCTCAGTGGGTTAAAGCCTCTGCCTTTGGCTCAGGTCATGATCCCAGGGTTCTGGGATCGAGCCCCACATCGGGCTCTCTGCTCACCAGGGAGCCTGCTTCCCCTCCTCTCTCTCTGCCTGCCTCTCTGCCTACTTGTGATCTCTGTCAAATAAATAAATAAAATCTTTAAAAAAAGAGACATAAAAGATAGAAGACTTATGTCTGATTGAAGAAGGCTCAGTGGAACTGAGTCAGAGAAAGAGAGCCTAAAAATATCTAACTCGCCATTATCAAACAGAAAAGTAATAGGCACCACACATGTAGAAATTTTTTTATAATTTCCAGTATATGTGCTTTATTTAACCCAATATATACAAAATATTCTTATTTCAACAGGTAATCAATATTAAAATTATTGAGAACTTTTACATTCTTTTTTCATATAAAGTCTTCAAAATCTGGTATGTGACCATTTACTTATAGAAAATCTCAGTTTGGCCACATTTCAGGTGTGCTGTAGCCACATGTGGCTAGTGACTACCTGATTAGACAAAGCAGGTGGAACCAATGAAGGTATATAGGGAAGAGAAATTGACCACAGCTTACTAGGTATCTGATGGAATGAGCCAGGTGAAGCAGAGTGATGTTTTGTGCAGGTGGGGGAATGTGGGTTAGTGTAACATCACCACTGGCATTGGGCTTTGAGTTTACACACATTCATAACCCTCTGTACACTTACCACACTCTTCAACATCCAGTGAGTTGCAAAATTACATCTGTTGAGTAGTTCAGAGCAATAGTAAACAATAGCTTAGTACAAGAAGAGGAATCTATCATATCTGTTGAATTTACAGGGGGGATTTAGAAACTTGGAATTTAATTATCCTCATGCAGATTTGACCGGAAGCCTAAAGTGAGCGTGTCTGACATTTACATCAAAGTTCACTGTGTGTATTAATAGAGGCGGGCAGGTTGGATGTGGCTTTCATTTCTTTGGCTGTAATGACAAATGAATACAAGTAGGTTGTTACCATGGTTTTTATGTCTCAGTTAAAAGATAACTCCATGTCCTAGTGTGCTCATACAAGACAAAAGCTATATGATCAGGCTCTGAATCAAATACTTTATGAACTTGACCCAAATAACCTCAGACTTCCTGGGAAATTCTGTTTGGGAAGATACGTGACTCTAGTCAGTTGGGTCACTCTTGCAACAGCTTCAAAAGCAGTGAGGCGAGATGCCTGGAACCTCTGTCTAGCCTCTGCCGTTTGAAAAGTAGTAATAAGATTGAAAATGCAGTTTTGTCTTTAAAAACACCTCTAACGTGCTGTATTTATTTGTGTAACGACAACACTTTTTATGCTGGCTCTGCTAGTCCAAAAATAGGGGCATGACGTTATGCAAGGGAAGCCATTATATAAGGTTGTGATCTTTATGATGGGAAAAAGTCGTCTTTTTCCCATAGTCTAAGTATGAGACCGACTCAGCCAAATTAAGTGCTGCCATATGTTTGATTATGAGGCTAGCAGTAAAATTATTAGTTTAACCCAATTATCTAGAATGTTCTGTACTAACTCTGAGACACTCTTGGCATTGGTTTCAGAAGTTTATGAAACAGTCTTAGTCGGATAATGTAGAACCTATACTAAGTTGATCATCTTACGAAATATGTGAAGTCCTCTCCATCAGAGGTTGAGCCTTTTATTTGTGCCCATTATTTGTGAAACCAAAGGGAACTTTTCATAGTCAGTGTCCTCCTGGGCTATAAGATTGAGTTTACTGGTGATGCTGAAGATCATCTAGTGGAAAGTGTACTAGGAGTTAAGAGTTTCTGATTGTGTGACTGGAGGAAAGTCACTGATCACTTTACTTTTGGATGCTTTTGCAATTAAAAACAGATTTTTCATATACATTAGGATTGGAAGAAATCTTAGGACTCATTTGTTCTTACCTCTCATCCAAAGTACTAGAACTCTCTAAAGCAACTGTGACAAATGACCATCCAGCTTTGCCTTGAATGCTGGACCGGAGTTTACTCCCTTATGACATTGTTTGCTCTATCACTTGGTATTTCACAGGGTTAGAACATTCTCCTTTGTATTGAGAGCTAAAACCTTTTTAGCCAATGCCCACCTCATAGGATGCTTGGGAGGTAAAGCATCATAAATATTGAAAGTTCTTTTTTTTTTTTTTTAAACAAAGTTAAAAGACAGTTTATAAATTAGCAGCTATATGTCACTGTTTACAGAGGTGAGCCTACATGAATGGAGCTAATCTTATTCATAATGCCTAGATCCTTGCTGTTCTTTCAGCAACTCCCCAAACTAAAAGAATCAGCATCTTTGTGGTGTGACTTTGTAATTTAGTCATTGAGCTACCGTGGGTGTCTCTTGGAAGTAGGGAAAAGAATTCTGCCTCTCTAAGGTTGACCAGGGATCCTCACATTTTTTTAAAGCTGATTTCAGGCTTATCTTCAGGGTCTAACATCTAAACTCTTAGAAGGGTTAGGAATTCTCTCACTTCTATTGCTTGCCGGGACTCCAGGACCTTGTAGTTTTTCAAGAGCGGACATGGTGTGTGAATTACATGTGTAGGATTTCTTTGCTTCATTCTACACTTTCCACTCTGGAAACTCTGAATCTAGCTCTAAAGGTTTGGAATTTAGACTTGGGCAGGATGGGATGTGGCAAATAATAGAGCAGCAGAACCAGACAGGATACTGAATTCTCAGGGTTCCTGGAGGGGGTAACCTTCTGTCTCCTCAGTGTTCTCTTACACTGAAAACTCAACAGCAAACATCTTGGCTGGGCTTCATACTGGACAGCATATTCTTGACTTTGGAAAAGGTGGTGGGGTTTTAATAAGCTTCCTTACTGATTTGGCACTTAGTGCTGGTTCTAGGGTAATTCCTTCCTAACAGCTACTATGTATCCCTGCTCCTTCTTAAATGAAGTTCCAGGGGGATTTACTTCTACAGAAGTCTCAGAGTGCAAACTGAAGACTTAGTGCTTTGTTCTAGGTGCTAAGTCTTATTGGAGTAGAGAGCGGGGAGAAACCTAAACTATAATTAAATAAACATGGTTGGTCCCTTGGCTCATGGTTGCCTGCCCTTGGTTTCTTGTAGCGCCAAGCCAAACATCCATTTTAAGTATTTATATCCCTGATGTTGAAAGAAACACACTCTATTCGACATTCCAAGATTAAAACTTCCGTGGAAAATAGAATTGGGATGCATCCCCAAGGAAAAGTTCGGCATTTAGGGCAAAAACTCAAATAACAAGAAAAAGAAAAGAAATTCAGGCAGCTTACATGCTGGAAAACTCAAGGAAATAACTGAAAACCTGGGAGTGAGGCAATTATAGGCAAAGTGGGATTAGGAAGAAGCTGGTGATAATAGATCATGTAAGGTGTACTGACTCCAGTGGTTAGAGGCCTGGAAAATGGCAGATCTGTGAGAGTTGAGGTGAACAAGTAAGGTGAGCTTTACAAAAGCTTTATAATCGTTTGCTTGTAGGTCTGCCTCCTGAAGGGATCTTGGGCTCTTTGAGGAAGTTGTGGTATAGCAGACTCAGTGTTGGGTACAAATCCTGGCTCCCTACTTGTTACCCAGGTTCCTATACATGTCTTTCAGTTTCATCATCCGTTTATAAGTACAGCTATTCCAAAGCAACGTCTTTGCAGGGTCATGGTGGAGATTGTAATGGCAGGTCAAGCAGTAGCATGGTGGCTGGTGCTTCTTACATGTCAGGCATTATTAGTATCTGTATTTCTATAGCTCAGAATGATATTTGGCTCATAGCTGGCATTTAATAAATGTTGAATAAATGAGTGAGCATTTCTGATTAGTGTTTTAATAAAAGTTTGATCTAATTTAATTATTTCATTTAATTACTTCCCTTTTCTGCTGTTTAATATTATTTGGTGTCCTATTAAGACACATAGAAAACTCTAGATTGAAGATTCTGAAAATAGTGGAGGGCCAAATGCATAAATAGTAAATACCAGTATTTTCTCTTAAATAAGAATATAAGCATTTTATAAATCAAAAATATATGCTCTTCCATGTGCTTCATCATTTTGCAAATATAAATTAGTATACAATTAACCATATTTCTCTCCAGCTCTGCTTCTCTTCCTATTGATGAATAACAAATGGCAGCTTTCTCTCCAGCATGTAAGCCAGAAATCTGGGAGTCATCACTGCCTCCTCTCCTTCCCTCATTGCCCATTCCCATGCATGCTTGTGGGCATGTAAGCCATTTCATCTCCCAGTTAGCTTCTGAATTTGTCCTTTGTGTTTATCTCTGCTGTTATTGCTATTATTAGCCTAGCTATTGTCATCTCTTGTCTAAATTAATATCATAGCGCCCTGATGGATAATTAAGGAAAAGTCTTCTAGGAATGTCTCAGGCAACGAGTGTTTGAACTTCCTGCTGGCGAGCTCTCCAGTATTCATGCACATAGGGATTCATGAGACTTAAGCAGCTTGGATTTCTGTGGGTTTGCAGAATGTTGGAGGTGCTTGCTTTCTCTCCTACTGAATTATGTACAAGACAACTGCTGCTGAAGCTAGTTGGACATGCGTTTGCGGTGCACAAGCCTGGAAATTTTCCTGAAGTTTGCTGTTATGGTGCCATATTAATTCCAAGGAAATATAGCTTCTCAGGATTACAGAAGATATAGCTGTGAAAGAATTCACAAAGATAGGGAAATAATTTTTATGTGTATTAGAAAAACACAAGTTACTTAATCCATATTTATTTAGCAAAGTCCATATGCATCTTCAGGCTACCCTACTTAGGGTAGTTGATAGCCAGGAAAAGTCATATAGGACTATAGAATTCATCTTTTAGAATTTAGAGGCTCAAAGTTTCTGTATCGATTAGGAAAACCCATGTTAAATGGATCAATAATCTCAAGTCAGTTGTTTTAGGAGATGACTTCACCACCTTTGAGCAAGATTATTGACAACCTTACCAGAATGGTTAGGGAATCCAGCTTTGCAGGAATCATAAATCACCTTGGTGGACTGGCATGACTGCACCTCACTCATGACATCCAAGTACTCTAACTTTGTAGGTGGAGGTAGGAAGATGCTAGGGTCCAGCACTTCGGTGGAGAAATAAATTTATCAGGAAATAAAATTGAGTGGTTTAAGGACTAGTTCTGGGGCTAGTGTCCTTGATGCCGATGGCTCTCAGTTTTCTCATGTATCCATAGCTGGCAGAGCTTCCTAACAGAGTCTGTCATGGGTTATGGCTTTTGGAACATCAAGTTTGTCACTTCTGTGGGGATGTAGTTGCCTAAAATGATAGTCATAAAAGCTTCTGTTCCTGAAGGGAAAAGAGGGACCAGTTTTATGCAAAAGTGCCTGGAGAGAGGTGGGGAAAGAGATGAGAATAAAGAGGGCTATCTGGAGTCTAGCTGGAGATGGCTAAAGGTCAGAAGGGGAAGGAGTAGTGTTTGTGAAAGACCGCGTGAAAGTGAGCAGGAAAGAACTCTTGGGCCCAGTGGACCGTCATAACATCAGCAGGTGGGTAAAGCTCCATCATTTTCTCCTCACCTGCTGTAGACCCCAAGGAAGATTTGACACCCTGGATGTTCCCTGTGCCCCCAGTAGTGTACACTGGATTGCTGCAAAGCAGCAGTAGAGAGGATAGCTCCAATAAGTCAGTCATATCTTGGTGGCCCTGGAGACACGGCGGTGTACCAGCTCTCTTACCTCCTTATGAGGAGAGGACTAGCAGAAAGGTCAGAGTAGAAAATATAGTGGTTGGTTTTATGCTTATTGAATGTGAAGTGACCCCCAAAATAACTGAGGGAGACTTCAAAGGAAGCCTGAGCTCTTATAATTCAGGTGTTAATGGAAGTGTGTCTACATTTGTGTTCATGGGCTGGTGAAACTTGCAATATTTGGAATACATACAATGCATTAATACTAAAATGCTATGATTATGCTATATTTAATAACATTCAAACATATGAGATAAAAAATTACTTAACACTAATTTGCAAATGAATCACAGAATTTTTATCCAGAAGGAACTTTAGGCATCATCTACTTCAACTTCCACGTTGTACACATTAGAGTCAGAGAACAAAGGACGGGAAGTGAGTGAGCTCTGTGAGTTGGGCATGTGAGTGGCAGAGAGTACCATATCCAGAGTTCCTGGATCTTAGACCTAATCATTTTAGAATAAAAAGGAAGAGAAGTGGAATAAAAAAAAATCAGTAAAGAATACCACGTACTACTCAGTTACGCATCAAGTTAGAATTCCAAAAAACTATTTCAACTATAGTTTTATACCAAACACATTAGTCATTCTCTGAATAGTAGTATATATTTAAGAAAAAAAGTTCCTGAAATTTCAGTTCTGTGATTAGGTATTGACATAAATTGTCTTTGGGCACTTTATCTTTGGCATCTCCTTCCTGGTAGGTTTTGTTATGAGAGACACTTGGTGGTGGTGTCACCCCAGAAGGGGACATAGGACTCAAACAGGCCAGCTTGCTCCTATCTAGAGCCTTGCTGTGGTTATTTCCTCTACCTCAAATATCTTCCTCCAAATCATCCTAAAACTGTCTCTTTCTCATCTTTTATGGTCAGCTCAAGAGTCATCTCTTTTTATCCCCCTCCCCTCCCCAGGCTGGTCATATCAGTCTCCAGCGGCTCTCAACTGACGGTGATTTTTGTCCCCCAAGAAACATTTACCAATGTCTGGAGACATTTTTGACTGCCAGGACTGCAACATGGGATGCTAGCGGGTGGAGGCCACTGATGGTGCGGAATATCCTGTAATGCTAACAAGATAACTCCCCACAACAAAGAATTATCTGGTCAAAAATGTCACTAGTGCCTAGGTTGAGAAACCAGTGACAAGGTTGCTCCAACCCATTCCTTGAGCTCTGTTTTTTCCAAGGTTGTATGCTAATCTTTGTTTACATGCTTTCCTGTCTCCTCCCATCCCATCCCCCCTCAAATGAAAGCTCTCCAAGTCCAGGAACTGGGTTTCATTCACTGTTGTAAATGCTTCCAGGACAGTACCGTGCACATAGTAGGTGCTTCATAAGTAGGAGTTAAATTGATCGAATGAATGACCTTATTGCTACTGTTGGAAAGATAACACACAAAGCCATTTGGACTAGGGGTGCAGCATTCATATGGATGAAAGACACTGAGGCAAAAGCACCAGGTAAAATGGAAGGGCTTTTTTCTTTTTGATTTCATATAATCAGGATCAGCAGAATTTTGTCTTTCAGAAAACCAACAAGTGAAAAAAGGTGAAGGTTATTGAAAACACGTGGGTGCTCCTTGGTGACAGCTGTCGGTGTAATCCTGTGGCTCCTGCAGTAGTGGTTATCTAGGCTCAGACTGCAAAGAGAATGGAAATGAAGCCATTCGTACATAAGCTACATTGGGCAAGGAGTAACAACTTATTGATTCAGGCTGTCCAGGAAGGCCATGTTTCTTCTCCATGCCTTTTCATTCCTAGTCTGGGTTGAATTGAGAACACAAATTCTACTCAGATGTATTAACAGCCTTCTAATGTAAGCTATTGCTCATGAAGAAATGAAAAGAATTATTTGAAGCACTCACAATAGGCCAAAGTTTCAAGATGATTTATTTTACCTGATACGTTATAAAAAATGAGAGAGCAACCCTGTGCTAATGCCAAATTAGAGATGCATCAGTACAGTTTTCTCAATAGAACTGAATAATGGTGAGCGCATCTAACTAGCAAATGTGATCAGGAGCATCATGGAAATAAAGACTGAAAAGTGCCTTAACAGCTTTAAAATTCACAGATGGCAAATCAAGTAAAAGATCTGTTTATCACCCTCTGAGCACTCCGTAAAATGTACATCCGAGGGCTAGGAAGTTTCTAATGGCAACTGCTGCACTTTTAGAAACCTCAGTGGAACCCTTGGCTCTCTGATATTAAGCTCTTCTAGTCTCTTGCTGCAGAATGAGGAAGCTGCTTTCCTGACCACACAACTTTTGTATGATTTAACTGCGAAGACTGTGCTTTGCCGGGACTGTCTGAAGGCAACAGTGATGAGAGTCAGATATGGGCAATAATGCATTGGAGACGGTTGTGCCATGTCCTGTGTTTCACAAAGTCTTGCACAAACAGCTTGATATAGAATATTACAGAATAGGAAAAGCTGCTTTCCCGTGTTTGCTCTGTCTTCAATTCAGTGAATGTTATGTACATTCTCTGCATAGTTTAGCTACTACATTTTTTTATGCTGTGAAAATATAAATTAATTAATGAACTCCATAATCAATTAGAACTGTACTACATGTTGTCAGTGACTCATATTTGGTAGTTGTTGATAAAAGGTTAACTTCCAGGATGCCTGGGTGCCTCAGTCCCTTAAGCATCTGCCTTTGCCTCAGGTCATGTTCCCAGGGTCCTGGGAATCAGTCCCACATCAGGCTCCTTGCTCAGCAGGGAGCCTGCTTCTCCCTCTGCCTGCTGCTCCCCCTGCTGTGCTCTCTTTCACAGACAAATAAATAAAAGCTTAAAAAAAAAAGGTTAACTTCCTTTAGCTCTCCCTCATTGTATCTGTAAAAAGAGAGTGTTTCAGAGTGAATATTTGTATTTGTGGCTGTCAAATGAGACAATATGAAAGCAATTTGTAAATATAGAACACGGTGTCAGCATAATCAATAGAGATGACAGATTTTATGATCTCAGATAAGACAAAGCTGGGCATCTGTTGAGAACCTGATGAAGATTTCATATTAACTTTGACTTCCTCTGAAATTCATTAGTGATGGAGAGTTGAGTAGTTTTTTGCA